>JAQZBX010015968.1:0-36977 GCA_029593785.1 Cabassous unicinctus
AAAAAAGAAATGCCTAACGCATAACTTGGGGAAGATATGCTGTAATAGTGTTCCATGAAGGAAAAGATGGGAATCCTGTGAAAAAGTACAACATAGCCAACTTTTTAAAAAAGAAAAGGGCTGAAAAATAAATAGGAAGATATTGCCCGTAGATGGAAACCTGTTGAGACAGAGATGTAAAAAAGGAAAGAAAGAAAATCACAGGGTTAGTTTGGGAAGTCCAACATCCAGATGTTGTTCCAGCAAAGGATGAAATAGAACAGCGAGTCAGAAGTTACCTATAGAGAGTTTAAAAATGTATCCCAGCACTGAAGAGCCTACGCTTCCAGGCTTACGTGGCACACTTGGGTTCCCAGTACAGGCGATGAAATGAAACCCACCCCAGAGCACATTATGAATTTTCAGATCTGAATAGCCTCCAGGGGAGGGGTGTGAAGGGGCAAAGAAAAAATAATCTATGGCTAATCAATTGTTGCAATGCCTTTAGACCCTCCAAAGTGTTTACCAAAGATTAGCAAGCAAAGAGAATCTTGAACAACCCCAAGAAAAACTGATTTACAGTATTTAACTCCATCGTGAGCCAAAGTATCAATGTCGGTTAAAGACATTCTCATTCAGGCGTCATCTCCAAATATCGAGCTTTCATGCACCTCTTCTCGGGCAACTTTGAGTGTGCCCCTCTCCAAAGAGGGGGACGGCCATGAAGAGAAAGTAGAGATCCAAGAACAAAGGACTCAGAAGAGAGTGGAAAGGGTTCCCAGCTGAGTGCTAGTACAAATTGGAGCAGGAGGGATCCGAGACCGCAAGGGAAAAATAAATATACGAGCAAAAGACATTAGGCGTTGGACCGTGTGGAAATAGTACTCAGGAGGGGCTTTAGTTCTTGTGCATCATTTAGAAAAGTCAAGGAATGGGTACACAGAAAATCATGCAAGAGAAAAACATGAATGAGGCAGTTATTGTCTCCAGGTCAAGAAAGAAGATTTTATTAGGTTCTAATGCTTGTTTCAGGAGTGATCCATAATTACGTATTCACAAATATGTTACTATTAATTATTGGTATAATCAAAACAGCATTGTGACTATGTTGGGAACTTAGGGGAGGGGTTATGCAAGATGCTGGCAGCTCATATAATAATATTGTTAAACACAATGTTATCTATGGGAATTTATGTGAGTGCTCCCTGGTACCTGGGATTTTTTCAGTTCTCCCCAGGATTCAAATATGCTGTAGAGATTGAGAACCACTGATCTGGAGTGTATTGCTTTAATTTAAAATCTCATCCAGATGCAGTGCTTTTGGTAAAGAAGAAAAAAAATCTGATAAGCTTTTGAGATTAAACAAAGTGCATCGCTGGCTTTTTTGTTTTGTTTTTCCTTATTGTCTCATGTGCTCTTTTCAGAAAGGATGTAATTGCTTGAAATGACCTAATGCTTCTCTCAAAAGGCTTTCCATTTTCTGGTTGTTTTACTGTTTTTTCCCCCTTCTTTTTAGCTGAAGTCACAGAATGTTCTCCTTTCCGGGGTACTTTGACTCTTCTATGGGCGCCCCATTGTGTGCGATCAATGGTGCCTTTCAGATTTAGTTGTCCCACGTCTTCCTGTGTTTGTAACCGCACATGAGGTTGAATTAAATACAATTTCCTCAGTTTGTACTTCCCAGGCAATCGTACTAAGTGCCTCCTCGAGGAGCCCGGCGCATTCTGTTGGTCTAATTCAGTGATGCCCTTTAACTCGAGGGCCGGGAATGTAATTACCAGCCGCAGAAATTCTTTCGAGGCTTGTCTTGATGCCACATTTCCTTTCATTATGCTCTGACTTTTTCCAAACTTCTGAAGGGAGGAGGTTTGAGTTCATATTAAAAAATTATTGGTCCCATCAAATGGTTTCTTTTTGTCGTTTGCAGCCAGCATAGTCCGGATGCCTTCAATATAACTTCCAAGCAACTAAGTGCCCCGATACAGCATGCTCAGCTCCGTCTCCCAGGGTGTATGTAGGTCTCTGTGCAATGAAATGAGAAGCCAGTGGCTTACAAAAGCATTTAACTTTTCAGGAGCAGCTCTTATCCTAGGAGAGGCTACGTCAATAAACCCATCCAGTGCTGATCTTTAGAGCCCCCTTTATGGCATGACCTTATCTTTGAATCTCTTTTTCAGATTACTGATTGTGGTAGAACTTAGGCCTTCACTCCCTTCTCTTAGTTCTTGCCTGGCTTCCCCTGGTCTAGAAAACCAGCCCATTTCTCTGAGGAGAGCGCATCTGACGGCAACCAAAGTCCTCACGCCTCCTCTGCTGATTTCCTTTTCCTTTTACTGGTTTTGGCTCCCTAATTGTACTCTTTGAGAATGCCCTTAACAAGAGAATGGATTTTTGGTGCTCTTTAGTGAATTTCTGAAAGCTCTGAAGTTTTAGGATATAAAATTAGATGACAAAATGGCTGCATTCAGGGGATGGGCTTGTGATTTTTAATCTGGTATGTTAAAAAAAACCCTTTGGATTAGCAGTTTCATATACACAGAGCTGAAGTTTATTTGTTAATTCATATTTAAACCAGTTATTTGAAAATCAGCATCTGTCCTGCCATGAATTTAGCACGATTTAAATTTTTTCTAATTAAAGGACATTCTTAACAGAAGTGAATGGGTTCGTATTTATTGCTTTAAAACCTCTTTATCAGTTTGTGATGCGCCGATTCTTGAAGATGTAATTAGAACTTTGTCTTAAAATGGCTCTCTCCCTGTTGGTAGATTTCCACTCAGACATTTGCCAGATGATATTTTAACATTAAGATTTTTTATATATATGTGCACTGCACTCGCTGAGTTAGGCCGTCTTTGGTGGGCCAATTGAGGAGAACATGCAGTAACAGACTTGTTAAAGGATAATTAAACATGGGGAAAATAGAACAATTGTGGCAGAAGATTTAATTGGGTTTAATTGGGTTAAGAGGAGTCAGCCAGGGTGAAAGAATAGCTCTTAATAGGAGGTCTGAAAATAGCCGAGGAAAGCATTAATTGCAGAAAAATGTGTGACACCTGATTATAGTATCCAGCGCTCAACCTTTTTACATCCTTATTTCTGTGGAAAGAGGTGCCAGGGAGAAGGAAGTCTTCCTACAAAAGGACGTATTAAAGGAAAGGAAGTGGATGATTTGAGATTGGAAAGGAACGTGGTTCACCTTATAAGTCAAAAAAGAGGCGAGTGATAGACCTAGCCTGAGAGTCACAGGTAGGGTGGGTTTACCATTTGTTGTGAAATACGTGAGAGCGTGTATAATATTTAGCCTATCCTCATAGTTTCTCTTAGAAGAGGGCGTTCACAGTGGGGTGGATGGGGTTATGCCACGTCTTCATTCATTCTGTAAACCCCTGAAATTCTCCTTGGGTGTAAATGAGTAGAAACTCCCTCCAAATGCATAGCACCCAGTAGTAAATTAATTAAACCCCACCACTTCCGACATTTTCCCTTCCTCCGTTAATGTGCAGTATTCATAATGGAATATTATATTAACTATGGTTTTCTATATATTTGTGATTAGAAAATCCTATTTGTATTTAGCATTCCTTTATTTTAAATTTTTGGTTTGGAATCTAAATGGCTTTGGCTCAGAAAAATAAGTACCTTGTAGTTACTGGAATCTCTGCAGAGGCTCGAGGCACCCTGGTCTTGGTCATGGAAGAATAGCCAGATAATCCTTGGACGAGACAGTTCGGTATGTAGGCTCTTAATTCTCCCAGCTGCACCTACCTTGTCCACCAGCAGAAGTTCTATAACTGTTATTTTACCCACCAGGGCATGAGAATTAGAAATGCAGGTGGCATGATTTGTCTTGGCAGTTAAGCAGCATGTGTGTGGTAGACCCCATTGTCATTTTGGTGAAAAATATTCACCCTTTAAAAAAGTAATGCTCTTAAGTACATAAAATAAGAAATAAGCTTAGAAGGAATTCTAATTTCAAAACACGTTAAAAATAGGCAGATATATTCGTATCTTTATTGTGTATCAAATAACCAGATCTGGTTATGAGTCTCATAATTGCCACAATTTCAAATACAGGTGAGCATGAACAGTATTTTGAGATAGCTGCAATGTCAGTAGTTTGAGAGGAAAATATCTGATTTCTGTTGGACACAAAGGTGCCAGGATTGCTAATGTTACTGTGTGAGAAAGATGTCGATATTCATGACTGAGAGAAACATTACATTTCAGATCGTGTTGAATAAAAATAAAGGTGCAAATTCTCTTGTCTATGCAAGTTTTGAGAACCTTGGAGTCGGTCCAAGGGCGCTTGGGGCAGTCAGGGTCTACCCACCCTGTGTTAAGAACCTCTCCAACGGATGCAGTGGAAAGGATCATTTCTTTATTTCAGATACTTTTTAAAAACCTGCATTTCCACTTAGGACTTTTGCCAGGGGTGGAGGATGTGAGTAATCAATTTTCAGTCTACAGGATAGGGTGGTAGACTTTTTTTTTTTTTTTTTTGTAGGTACCAGGAATTGATCCCAGGACCTCACATGGGAAGCAGGTACTCAACCACTGAGCTACAGCTTCTCCCTTAGACTTCTTTTTGCAAAAAAGAAAGGAATCTGGTGGGTTAGAAACTTTATCATTGTCATTTAAAAAAAAATTGAAAGTCTCAAGAGCAATTAGTACCGAATACTATTTATTGCCACTTTTGGGAAAATGCATGCCATTTGAATGAATTTTGATTTGTTAAAATGTTGGTAAGGGTTTGGAGGGAGATTTACAAGGAGAGGCCCCTGGCCCCCTGTCCTATGTTCTTAGCTTTACTTTGACCCCACCAATTGCCTTTCTTATTCTTTCCCTCTTAAGCCTTTTGCTCTGCATTTCTCCATTCCCATGCTAATTTGAGATACCAGGGTTTTGAAGGGAGGCTCCTCCCTCAATTCTGAGTCCTGGAAGCCTTGTGCATTTCCTGTAGATGGATGCTGAAGGTCAGATTTCAGGGGTGGGTCGGAGAGTCTGTTCCCACAAGTTAATCTTCACATCTGGTGAACACAGAGGAAACATTTTGTAGAATGGGTGGAAGTGATGGATGCTGGGCTTCAAGACTGAAGTCAACTCTTGTCTTTCCTGGAAGCCTGTACAGTGCCATGACCCCGAAGTAAATGTGCGAAATAACTATTGTATAGTACAGCCCCACAGCTCATCAGTACCTCCTCACCTTATCTTTTCAAATGTCTGCAGCACCCAAAACAAGTGAGAGAATCTAGCTGTGAAACACTCACTTCCAAGATTGAGAATCTTCTAGACAAATAAAGCAACATCAGTAAACAGAAGACGAGCCGCTGAAGTGAGACACAGTGGGGCACTCTAGCTGGGGTTAAATCAGATGGAACCCTGTAGCTGCCTGAAGACTTTGTCCTCCTTGGACATGACATGGTTCATTAACAGAGCTCTGAAGAGCAGTTTCAAAGCTATGTATGCAGACAAGTAGTCATCATTACCTGAGGTCATTCTTGTTGTCTTCCACTTGGAAGTCCACAGTTGTCCTTGCTCACATTTATCTCTAGGTTTCCAAGCATTTAAGATGGGGGGGCGGGGTACTACGGGATCCTAGGAACTGCCTCCAGGTCAAGCTGTGCTAATTATGAATGGACTGCTCTTTTCTTATACAACAGCTGGGTTTCCTTTGCAGGAGAACTCACTCAACTTTCTACCTCTTGAGTATTTCCTTTGGGCGATCAGGATTATTTTGCTCACTCTACACAACTATGAGGAAGCCTTTTATGATAAATGGTGTTAGAGTGCCTGGCACCTGGAATTCCTTACTTTGCTTGCAGAGGGGAGAGCAGATATTACCTGAGAACTGATTTCTGAACCATTTTCTAAATTAGACTTAATAGAAACAGGGCAAGCTGGTAAAGTGCTGAAGTCTCTAACTCTTTTTATTGCTGTGTCAAAGAGTGAACCCAAATCTCTCTCCCCGCTGATGGAATCCTTGTAGCCAGACTACTTGGAACTGAATCATGGAGCCCAAAGGAAATTTCTGTTGGTAACATGAGCAGAGCTGCTGGCTGAAATAGAGGCTTACTGTAGCACCCACAGGACCAAGCTAAACTCAGTCTTGACAATTTTCCTGCATTTGACATCCAGACTCCTTCTTTTTTTAAATGTCCTCTTTCTGGATCACTCTACTAGTAAAAAGATGCAGCCTTTTTAGTGTTTCATATCAACTGTAAATATACAGTTTTGTCCTTGAGAATTTTTGTTCCTTCCCAGTGCATTACACCTTTACGAATGTTTGATTTCCAATTTGCTCACATCCTTACTCTATTTTCTTGAAAATTTATTCTTTTAACAATAGCTTATTAAGTAGCTGTCATGCACTGTTTAGGAACTTGGGATACAGTGGAGAACAAGGTGTGAAAAATCCAACATTTTAGTTGGGGAGATAGAACTATATATCTAAACTAATAAATAAGATATCTGCAGAGTATGGTAAGTACCCTGAAAAAAATAAAACAGGAAAATGAGGGAAAAAAACAATATTTTACCCCAGATAACTCATAAAATATTTTGGTGTGATTCAGATACTTCGAGTTATTTCTATTGTTTTTTTTTTTTATTTCATGTTTGCTTTTGATGTGCTACTTTATAATAAACTTTATTTTTAGAGAACTTTTAGATTACAGAAAAGTTACATAAAAATATAGAGGATTCCTGTATGCTACACTCACTACCTCTCCCACATTTTCCCCAATTAACAACATCTTTCATTAATGTGGTACATTTGTTACAATTGATGAACACATATTAAAGCATTGCTACTAACCATGGTCTGTAGTTTACATTATGGTTTATACTTTGCACTGCACAGTTTTATAGATTTTGACAAAGTGTATAATGGCCTGTATCTGTCATTGCAATATCATGCAGAACAAGTCCAATGTCCCCAAAATACCCCATGTTACACCTATTCTTTCCTCTCCCTCCCCTCAGGACCTCTGGTAACCATTATCTTTATAGCATTGTTGCAAGTTTTTCTATTACTAGGATAATAATAGGTCTACTTTACATTCCCCCCTTATGTTTGTTTATTCCTCTATCTTGAGGATTTGGGGATGGTGATGTCTACTCTGTTTCAGATTGAGAGGAGGCTTAGATCTTATGAGGCAGGTAGAAGGAATGTTTTGCTTGCAGTTGTAGATACTCTCTGTTTTTTGGCATGGGGGTTGTCCACCATCATCATTTTGTTAGTTGGCCTGGGCGAGTCCAATGAACAGGAGAGTAGGTGTTGGTCGCAACTTTACTGAGATTCAGGGCTCAACTGGCATACGAACAGATCGAAGATTTAAGTCTCTGGGACATATATTTAACTGGTATAGTGCTAATTATAAGTTCAAATAAAAGGGGTAGAAGAATCATGTAGGAAAATTACAAATGAGTTTAACATTGTTACATTGGAGAAATGGGTTATCATATATTTCAGTCAGACCCACTGACGGGGTGCTGATTTTATAGGGTTGTGTGCTTTGCCTATAATGTCTGGATGTCTCTAGAGCCCCCAGAAGCCCTGTTGTTTGAGGCTTTGCTTACTGTGGCAGTTGATGAGATCTATCTGAAATGTGCATAAGTGTAACCTCTGGAATGACCTCTCAACTCTCTTTGAAATCTCTTAGCTGTAAAAATCTCTTTTATATTTAATGTTTCCCTGTTTTGGTCAAGGTCTTTTTCTAAATGCATTGCTGATTTGCGCTTAGTATTAATCCCTCAGTGCCAGGGAGGCCCATTCCTGGGAGTTATGTTCCACGCCGGGGGAAGGTAGTGAGTTTATTTGCTGTGTTTGGCTTAGAGAGGCCACATTTGAGAAACAAGGAGGTTTTCAAGAGGTAACTCTTAGGCAATAGTTATTATTAGGCTAAGTTTCAGTTTTACAAGGATAAGGTTCATAAGTACAAACATTAATATCAAGGGCTTGGTGTGTTGGTCTGTTTTCTTTTATTAGGCACTGCCTATATATAGAGAGATTCTTGCCCCTATATTTGAGAACATAGCAAGACTCCCTGGCATGGGAGTTTAATATTTTGTTGGTTATTGTGTGGGTCTCTACCCACTGAGATAGCACCCTATGACCACATGAACACATTCATATTCCATAGAGGCTTGCCACAGATACACCCATTCGCACACATCCCTCCACCACTGACACCCTGCACCAGTGGCCCTCCCCTGCCATAGTTGACAAAAGAGCACTCCCACAATTGTATTCTCAGCCTCAGTCCTCAATCTCCTTAGAGTTTACCTGTTCCTTCCTCCACTCCTCCCCCCAGCTCTATGAATAGCCCAACTCAACCCCCCCAGCCCCAGCCCCAGTCACACTCACACTCCAGCACTGTTGACCCCAGTCACATGGCTGCACCACCATCACCCCCATCCACTGCCAAACCACCAGGCGCCTTCTGCCTTTTTTCTGCATCTGTTCTCTCCCTTTGCTAAGGACCTTCTATTTGCTTACAGTCTAGCATGAACTTAAACATCTAGGAAATGACTGTGATGCTATATGAATATTCCTTCTGGTATAATCTTTCCCACTCTCTGAAAATCTTGGTAGGCTTTCATTTACATTCTTGGATTTTAATGCTGAACTCAAATATGACCATCTTTACACAGCCCTCTGGCTCAGCTCCCTCTTACGTGTCTAAAATTTTATGCATGTCTCTTAGATACTCCGTTCCAAATTCCTTCCTGCTGAAGCCCGTAGTCCCAGAGAAGGAGGGTGAGGGAGTCAGTGGATCCTGTGCTTGCTTAAATACAGGTTTATGTCATCACCTGGAGGGTATGTTCCTTGAGGGTGGGAATTTGATAGGTATATTTTTATATTTATGAAGGTGGGTTTCACGGTGGAAGCACTTGTTTATATTCTGACATAGAGCAGTAATTATAATTAGTAGTTATTTAGGGGCTGGTACTTCTAATTTTATATATGTCTACCTAAATATTCATGTGCATATATGGACCTCCATAGTTTATGAATATATGTATGTATATATTTACACATACATACACCCACACACATACAGTAGCAAAAACAGTAACATCCATGGGTTATATCCTGTTATTTTATAGATGAAAAAAAAGGAGGCATTCGTGGATAATGTCAACATTTCTCCCTGATCATTGGTGGAATAAAAGTTAGTGCCAGGATCGGGATCTGGGCTCTGAGTCCAGAGGGCGTGTTCCTCACCGTTGCTCTTTACTGCCTCGCACATCCTTACTGCGTGGCTGAAGAAGCCTCTTGTTGTGTATGGGGGGTTGTGAGCCTTTTGTTCTTCAGATTACATGCTCAGGGCCGTCTGTCAGCATGCCGTATCACATGCTCTGTTATCTCCAGCATAAAGGGCATTGGACAAGGCTCCGTGGGATGCGGACGCAAGGGGGAAAGCATGATTCCTGAACCAAAGGAGCTCACGATTTCATGGATTTGTCTTTCTGAGTTTAGTGTCCAAAATAAGTGGCTAATCCAGGATGCGTTTATCAATTGCAATGAATGTGCCACACTAATGAAGGATGTTTATGTGGGAGAGTGGGGGAGGTGTGGGGAGTGGGGCATATGGGAATCCCTATATTTTTTGTGTAACATTTATATAATCTAAGTATCTTTAAAAAAAAAAAATTATATATAAGGGGTACACACACACACACACACACACACACACACACACACACACAGAAAGTGGCTAAGCCCTTTTCCGTTTCCCCATCTATTGTGGAGTCTCTCATATCTCTATCAACTATAAGTTCAAGTACAATTCTACATAGTTGATATGAGAAGCAGGAAGAAGAGTATTTATATGGAACAATGAGTGCAATGACTGTTGGGAGAAAGCCAAGGAACAATCCTTCTGAAACTTCACGTAGAATTCCAGTAAAAGGAAACCTGGGGACTCTATGTCACATTGAAAAATATATTTTTAAGGGTACATCTGTAAGGCTGCTTTAGCTCCATCTGCCGACGTAATCCTTCCCGTTTTCTCCCAGCACCAATTATCTCCCTCAAGTTACGGCTTCTGTACTTCACTGGGGAACTTTCTGTTCCCACTGTCTTCTATATTTCATTCACACACAGTTTTGATGATAATAGTGGTTTTAAAGCATCATTGTGCTGAACGCAACTCAAGAGGTCCCTTTGTCCAAGCCCTCATTTTGCCGTCAGGGTTGCTGAAGCCCAGGACGTTGAGTGATATGCCAGAGGTTCCTGGGCTAATTAGTGGAAGGGCAGTCGTGGACTCACGTTGTCTGATGCCCTGTCCCAGTGATGCCGTCAGGATTCTCGTGTTTTTTATAGGGATATGTGGGCACATGATTCATTCCCCTGAGCTTGAGAAAACAGTTTGTTTTTTCCCTACATTTAAAAAATCCAAGACATTTTGATAATGCTTGGAAAAATAAAGTTATTGAGTAAAACCCATATAAACAAGCATCTCATGATTACACTGTATTGTGAAATAATAATGTGTATAAAATAGAGATCAAACATGTGAATACAAGTTTAAACAATAAAAATAAAACAGAATATCCACTGCAAACTAAGAAATAGAACATTACCAATGTCTGTGTATATCCATGTGGATTGTTCTTTTCCTTTCTGCCATGCAGAGGCAACTATTATCCCAAAACTCCTTTGCTCATTCTACACTTTAGCACACATGTAGCTCCAAGCGTTGTGTTATTCAGTTTTAGTACTATATAAATAAAACCATACTGTATGTATTCTTCTGACTTTACTTTTTCATTTTTAAATTAATTTTTATTTACAAACACTCGATACCCACCAAGAAAAAACTCCCTTGCCTTTTATTTTTGAGATTTTATCCATTTGGATACATTTATCTGCTTTTTATTCGTTTTCCCTGTTGTGTAGAATTGTTTTAATGTGCCAGTTATCCTCCTATTCATGGGCATCTGGGTTGTTTCTCATTGTTTTGCTTTGATGACCTGGGCCAAAATGGGCCTTCCTGAATATTTCTCCTGGTGCAATTATTCAAGAAGCTGTCTAGGAGAAATATAGAATCTGTGTGTGTGTGTGTATTTATCTGCATCATAGGATTCTGCATGCTTGACTTTCCTACATAATATGATGTTGTTTTCCAATGAGATTGTGCTAGTTTACGCCAGTGGTGTGTGGGAGGGATCATTGGCTCCATATTTTTTCTCAACGTTCAGAATCATTGGTCTTTCTAACTTTTGCCAACGTTATTGTGATTTCATCTGCATTTCCCTGGTCATGAATGAGGTTGAGCCTCTTGTCCTCCGTCTAGCTGCAGATTTGAGGACCTACACGTTATGGGATTTCTGGAGGAGGCGCCACTGAAGATGGCTTTGAAAATAGTCTGAACAACTAGAAAAAGATGGTACCATGTCTTGAAATATG
Organism: Cabassous unicinctus; assembly: GCA_029593785.1. Taxonomy (NCBI): domain Eukaryota; kingdom Metazoa; phylum Chordata; class Mammalia; order Cingulata; family Chlamyphoridae; genus Cabassous; species Cabassous unicinctus. The sequence continues at coordinate 11,396 of JAQZBX010015968.1, forward strand.
GAACAAAAGTTGGAAGGCAATTGGGCAGCTCAAAATGAGATTTTAGGGGCAAGATATCAAAGTGGCAAAATTCTTGGAGACAAGACAGCTTGGCCTTCAGAAAGTATGCCGGAATTTGGTGAGAGAAGGCAGCACCAAACCTGCAGATACTTGCAAGTTAGGAGATTTAGAGTTTGAGAACATGTTTGGTAAAAGTTGCATTTCGACAGAAAAGGAGCATTTATGAACTTTTACTGTAGGCCAATCCATATGCTACCTTTGTATTTATAGAAGTTGAATAAGAAAAAAGCACCCCAGTTGAGGATAATTTCACGAGATGTAAGCTCCTTGCAGCCAGAACCCTTTTTCCCTTTCTGTGTTTGCACCATGTAGAAAAGCAATCTTCATGGAAAACTTTGCAGCTGGCTAAATTTTGGTCTTGTCCTATTTCTGTGGCCAACATTGGGTGCTGAGGTGCAGATATAGCACCTAGTTTTATCTAGAATAATGGATGCTTTTTTCTTGATCATATATTTGATCTATAATCTCAGTAGTATCTTCTTTCCAAGCAATCTTGTCTGGGCCACATAGGACCCATTTATTCCTTTCACCTGGGTACAGTTTGGCCTCTGCAAAGCCTCTCACTGAAAATTTCAGATCTTACCACAATGGCCCAAGTGTGTTTCTAACCCTTTAAACTTCAGTGTGAGGACAAATAGTTGATGCCCTGAGCCCACAGCAAGGCGCAAAACCACCCTGAAGAAAACATATTTGCCATCTGTATTTTGCTCACCTAATTGCTTTCTTCTTATCTGCACTTAATGATTCAACATGGTCGATTTTTAAGGGGTTTTTAGAACCGATAGAAATTACATAGATGAATGCACAAAGAACTGTAAGATTTGGGAAAACACACAGTAGTTTGTAACTTTACCTGGCTCACCTAAGTGATGAAATCAAGACCAAAATATTAAAATATTAATTTAACAAAAATATACCAATTGGCTGATTGCCAGCATGGGGTGAGTCCTGGGTAGTGAGATTGTAGGCGTGTGTGGGGAATATATTACAGAAGGATGGTCATACATCTCAGTGATTTGGGGAAGGACAGGCTCTGCTAGTCTTGTTTTCCTGATGCTTTCAGAATGTTCTGGAATGCAAGGAAGGCTCTTTTAAGTGCCACAGGTTGTCAGCGGCTTCTTGGCAAGGAAGATCTCTGCACTTTCCAGAATTTCTGTGTGGCTGGAAGTAACACAGAGGGAATGTTTCTTCCATCACATTTAGCTCTCAGTTTTTTGTTTTCTTTAGAAGATGCATGCATCCACAGGTCCCTGCTTTCTAATATATTCAACGGCCAAAGGCAAAACTCTAAGCACTTGGGAGATGGGATTTTATTTATCCCTTCTAAGGCCAAAATAGCAAAAGGCATTTAGGCAGGGCTCACTTTCTTTCAAAGTACATTTTAAAATTAAACCAATCTGAATTTGAGTGATGCACACTTCGGGGGGAAATTTATTACAATTTTAATTTTGACTTATTTATATTCTAATACACCTGAATAGTTTGAGCCCTGTCTTATTTACAACCACAGTTCAGTGGGGAACTATTCTGAAATATCCAAACAGGTTATAACTCAAGTGGAAATATCATTCTGAAAGATCACTGTTTGTGCAACCTTTGCAGAGAAAACTGGCCAAAACATCCTTCTTACCTCCCAAATTGTATATTTTTCCCAGAGAAGCTATGATTTGTATTATTTTTTTTTCCTTGAAAGGTTTATTCAAAGACAATTCATTTTATAGCATCCCCTTTTAATTTGGGGGAAAAACTAAAATTTGGATGACTAACAGTATATTGCCTCTTGTGGAATGATTCCTTTTCAGATTGTGAACGGTCCAAGAGAGGTCTTTTTTTCCCCCTAAGGCCCTTTGATGGTTAAAATGTACAAGAATTGTTTAGTGATGATGATGCCCAGTAATGGGTTTATCTTTAGAACCAAGGTTTCTTGTAACGTTAAAAATGTTACAGTTACCAAATATTTCATTGTTACATACACACACATTGATTTTAACCTTAAAACATACCCACAAAAAATTACCATTTACACGCCCACCATAATTCCATGAATTGCGGATTAGACCACGTATTCTCACCCAAGAGTGACCTTGCCCTCCACAGGTCGCTTGGCAATGTCTGGAGACTTGCTGTTGGCATGTAGTGATGTTGCTAAGTATCCTACAATGCACAGGGCAGCCCCCGCTACAGAAAATTAAATGCTGCAAATGTCAACAGTTTGGAGGTTGGGACACTCTGAGCTACAACTTGAATTATGTCCATGTGATTTAGCCAAATACCAAAAAATGAGGAGGGGGAAAAAAAAGAGATAGCTTTCAACCTGTGAATAGTGGGAATCCCTAACTCAGATCTAGTTCGTGCGTAGTTGTCCCCCAGCCTCTCCTTTAAATGGGCCAGTTCCCCCTCTCTCGCCCCCGTCTGAGCCCTGTGGTGGGGACGCGTGTTTGGACAGAGGAGGGGGGAATTTGATTAAAACACCAGAAACAGGCAGCGTGGGCAGGGTCCAGCGTGGGCAGTCTTCAGGAGCAGGTGCTTTGTAGATATTCTCATCCACTCTGACTTGGAGCATTTAAGGAGTGGGGCCGGAAGTTCTCATCTTGACAAGTCCTGGGACAGATCCACCAGGCTAGTTCTACGTCTGTTGAGTTCTTTGTGCCAGAAATCGCGGGGACTGGAGCCTTGAATCCTCAAACAGCTGTAAACAGATGGCAGAGTGAGGCCGGAAGCCTTGAAGTAGCTGGCTCTCGGCCTGTGAGTGCTCAGAGCCAACAGAACCTGTACCTTTTGTCTGTCCTGTGATAGAAGAGTCTCTGTGTGAAGTCCTAACACGGTGCATTAATTGAGTCGCTTCTCACCTCTGCACCCTTGTACCCTGCCTCATCCTCTGCTCTCCATGGCTCTTGAAAGCAGGCATGACGTGCCATTTTTACCTGAAGCACAGAGAGATTGACTCACTTCCTTCCTCTCACCAAGGAAGCACCTGGGACTCAAGTCTGTCTAAATGAAAGGTGGATAGTGCCTTATTGGTGTGTTACCTAATACAGTAAAGAAGGTTCTGGAAGGAAGACCTAATGCTGGTTGAAACACAGAAAGGCTTTCAGGAAAATAGAAGCATCCAAACCTGTCATCCCCTCTTTCCTGTTTTTGGCTGTCTCTTAATTATTCAGAAATTGGATCACTTTGTGGCAGAAAGCCAAATGTTGTCTGCAATAGAATTCAAAGATAGTAGCAAACACATAAATCAGCCATTTGGTTTAATGCTATTTTTTTTTTTTTTTCACTTTTCAAAGCAACCATCCGGATTTTTAGTGCATTTTCATTCAGCTCTGATTAACGTTGCCAAGGATGTCACGTACTATGGAATCCTGCTGCCTTGCCCAACTATTACTCCTCCATGGTAGATCCAGGACTGATAGCTGTGTTACAAAATCTGCTCAACTACTAACTTAAGCAATGTGCATAATTATGTTCTAGTCCAGAAATATTCTCGGTAACCTACAAAGTCCTTACAAATGTGTTTATTTTTGAGTTGAAAATAAACTAACACCTAATGAAATGTGTTCCATCCAAATGTATCATTTCTCAAATGTTCTCCACCCTTAATGTATCTTTTATCACGAGGTCCACTGGTGGACCGCGTTATATAATGTCACACGAGCAATGATTCATCTGGTGAGAATCACACTATCACCTGAGACGAACTGAAGAGGAAACTCTTTAAAAATTCGATGGATGCCTTGCAGGCATTACAGGAAAGTAATCAATCCCAGTGTCAGCTTTGTGCATAGGCAGTGGGGTGAAAAGTACCCTCTTTAAGGCTTAGCAGTGGCTTACTCAAAGGGCAGTGTAAGCATCCTTCTAATTTGAAGGACCCCTTGATGACTCAGGCACTCCAGCAGGTACTCAGAACGGGCCATCTTGTTTAGCTAAGGAGCAGATTCAGGGCCGTTGGGATCCAGCCTAAAGATGTGTGCGGAATGGCGACTGATTAGCATCTGAAGTCCACTCTCTTGCAGGTTCCTTAGACTGCCTCTGGGGTATCCGAGTAAATTGCAGGCAGCTCAGCCGAGATGCATGCTCCTACCTACTCTGGACTGGAAAACTTTTCAGGCTCCAGGATATATCACCTTAGGGAAAAATGATCATTTTCCTTGCAAAGTTGAGAAGCAGTGTGTTGGGGGCCCCTACCCACTGGCTGAGCAGTCTTGTAAAGAGTGAAATAAGTAGGAGATATAGTTACCGCCATTTGCATAATGTATACTGTTTTGGGATTTGATTGTTCATGCAAACAAGACTTGGAGTGTTTTGTAAAGGTTTGGCACTGTTCTAGGTGGTGGGATATTTAGCAAGAATTAAGACCCTGTGCTTGCTAACTGCTACTGGTATGCGAATTCGCCAGTAGGTAAGACTTTGCTAGAGCAAATGTTATAGGGGGTGGTGACCTTGGCCTCATTGTCCTTGTCTGCCTTGTCTTCCCCGTAGGCTGACTGCTCTGCCTGGGAGTTCTCCTAAGGAGTTGCTGACCACAGGAGTTGTTTGAAGGTCACGGCGTCCTTGGAGCCTGGTACTTGTGGAATCCGGCTGCGGGATTAAGAGAGGGCTGCTTCCACACGATGGGCTGCCGAGAAGACGGCCGCGTTTGCTCTTAACGGGGTCCCCGTGCATGACCCAGCCTCGCGCCCCTCCCGGAGAAGCCCCCTCTCTCAGAGAAGCCCCCTCTCTCTCCCTGGGGCTGCGTCACACACACGCCTGCGGATGTGGATGTGAACCATGTCGAGGCCCAAGGGAATCTTACGGCTGCCACCGTTCCTCACCCCCGCCTGCGTCCTGTTGAACGCCAAAGTTCTCCTCTGGATAACGGTGCTGGCCATCAAGTTCACACTCACCGACAGCCAGGCACAGTATCCCGTCGTCAACACAAATTACGGCAAGATCCGGGGCCTGAGAACACCACTGCCCAATGAGATTTTGGGTCCGGTGGAGCAGTATTTAGGGGTCCCCTATGCCTCGCCTCCCACAGGAGAGAGGCGGTTCCAGCCCCCCGAGCCCCCTTCCTCCTGGACCGGGGTCCGCAATGCCACCCAGTTTGCTGCGGTGTGCCCCCAGCACCTGGACGAGCGCTCTCTGCTGCATGACATGCTGCCCATCTGGTTTACAGCCAATTTGGATACCTTGATGACGTACGTCCAAGATCAAAATGAAGACTGCCTGTACCTGAACATCTATGTGCCCACGGAGGACGGTAAGTACCTGGTTTCAACAGAAGGCGACACTCGCCTACTCAGAGCGGGGGGATTTGCCCAGAAGGTTTTATAATGGCCCGTGCATGATGTTTCCCACCACCCATCAATTATTTTCATATTCTGGATGCAGTTATTGCAGTAGGTTATCCCCACTTGTATTTTGGGGATCCAGTGGAGGAACAATGCTCTTAATTATTTTCATAGATGGTTTTCTTAAAATTCTTGCAGTGTTTATTTGCAGATGATAGCCAGTTTGAACGTACAGTCTCTATATTATACCGAATCATCTGTGAAGGAATGAAGCTAAAGAAAATAGTAGAAATAAAAGCGTTAGCATGGTCAGGTTTGCAAACTGAGAAATATAAGGCACAGTCCTTTTTGCCTTTAATGCCTTAAGAGTTAGCACTTTCTTTTTTGTGTCGTGAAAGGAACAACATGGATCGTTTTTAATATACTAGCAAAGGCTATTTCATAAAATGCTTTGATTTCATTGCTTAGAAACCATTTTGTTGAAGTAAATTTAGTCCTTGTTGTCTTCCAGTATTCCCAACAACAAATACAAATGAGTGTAGTCAGATGATTTTACCTACATTTAAAAAAGTTTGCTTTAGAAATGGCCTTTTCTTTTCTATAAAAGAAAAATAAAAATCTGTCTTAACAATAATGCTTAATATTTTTGCTTAAGCCAATATTAATAAAATTCAGATATCTCTGCGTTCATGTGGACCTCAAATTAAACTTTCGGTAACGTCTAACCAGACTAAAGTGTAGCCACAATGGTATCACACCTCTCAATGATCATTTGCATTTGTTACGGTTAGTCAAGGAGAAGGAAAAAACATACGATGAAATCTTGCTCGAATGAAAAGAAGTAATTTATGGGAACTACAAGCATTATCTACTATAGATAACTAGTGTGTGTCTTTCATATTATTTTTGGAGAACGTGATTTTTTTATTTTAAGACTTAGAAATGTTTTCCAGTGGGATTTGGCTTATTAACATCGGAACTGAAAAGTTGCGTGAGTTCATTAATCCCCAAAATGTTACCGCATCTGCACTTTCAGTCGAATGTCCGTGTAAACGCTAAAAGGTCGTCCAGGTAGCCGATCACCCCAAATCAGCGTGCCACCCAGATCACAAAGAGCCTCCCCACAGAGAGAAATTAGAGGACCGTGTTTCATGATACGAGTGGTCAGCAGCGGTTACTTTGTGCTTATGGAGACAAACACACCATTTCTCTTGAAGTCTGGGTCTGGCTGCGAGTCAAGCAGTTAACTGACATTTGGATGTCACATTTGCTCAGAGTCTGCCTCAGCGCGGAAAGGTCCCCGAGTAGCTGCTTTGTGCGAGGGTGAGAAGATGGAAAATGACACCCAAAACCAATTAGCGGCCTCATCTCACCAGCCACCTGAGTCACGGGCTTTCCCAGAACGAACTATTCAAACAAAATATTAAAAAGAAGGAAAGACAGAAAGTGGGGGAAAAGACAGGATGCAGGATTAAAATTGCTCTCATAATACATTTGACGTGCTTGTGTCTAGGAGCCAGTGACTTCTCAGAGGTGATCTGTGTGATCAGTGGAAGCACTTCAAATGCCTCCTTATAAAAGGGCAGGCCGAATTAGCCCAACCATGAAGGAAAATCAATAGCCTGCCTAATTATAGAGCCCTGTATATGCAATTGTGTGGACTGAACCCATCAACCATTTGGCCATTTTATTGTGGCTCTGTATTGCATAGGAATTTGGAAATATAAAAACCTGAAAAATACAACCCAATGAAAAAGCAATCTCAACTTGATAATACACCTAGTTCCGTTTTTTAGTTCTATACACCATTTGGAGCCCTTGAACATACAATATCTCATTCATCTTACCAAGAGGATAGGGGTTGAGAAGGCAAATTCTATCTCCCCACGACATGTGGACGTAGGGTTTTCACTGGTGAGCGTTTGAAACTACCTGCCTGCATGTTTGCAAAAACAACGCTACACAGTCTATTTGGGCAGGAGGTGTGTGTGTGTTAGTGTTTCTATCAGCTTGAGAATCTGTGGAAGACTAGGTCTTTAATTATTGGTTATTTGCCGGACAAATGAACAGTGTAGTACCCTGAAGCTCAAGTGCCATGCTGAGTTCTCCAAAGAGCTTTCCGCAGGGTGTGTTTTAGTCATCTCAGTGCATTTATCTAACAGTGGAGACAGCGGTAGTGCATAGTTGGAATTCCATATTCCGTTTATTTTGAGACCAAAAATAATAAAATACTTCCATGACATATAATAAAATTAAGATAAACCCACTAATAAAACAACCTAATTGGTCAATAATATTTATATATATATTACTTTAATTATTTAGCACCTTATTTTGCTCTCAAAATTTTACCCAGTTTAATGATAAATTATATGTTCATGCTTAGAAGAAAGAATAAATTTCTGCTTCAATCACTTATACATTTAGATGAGGTTGCACACCTCTGAGGCTGGTGGCACACAATACATGTTATCCCAGGATAAATCTGATGATTGCTGCTCAATCAGGAATAACATTTACCTCTGATACTTGTTAATATTTTATTTTTAAGTGTGATTGATACCCCTCTAGAGGCTTACAGCATTTCTGCCTCTATACCCACCGCAAGGGGCTTAAATTCTGTGCCCGTAATTCAAGCTGTCTGTTCACCAGCACAGGGAGTTTTCCCTGGAATTTTTATCAACCTAAACAGTACGTGTACAAGGCAGTCTCCTTGGTGCTTTTTATGTATTATTTCTTTTAATTTAATCATGTCAGCAAATCTAAGAAATGGGGAGAGAAAAGGCAAAACCTGCAATGCTGCAATGATGCATTTCCTCTAAAGTAGATTTACTAAAAAGAAAAGAGAACGTAAGGAAATTTACTTCTTCTCATCAACATATAAGAAATATGTCCTAAAAGCAAGAACAAGGTTGAAAAGAATGAAATAGGATATGGAGTGAATGCCTGAATAACAACTGCATGAAAATGGAATTAAAATCATTTAGAGTAAGCAAATATCACGACCTACTGCAAATTAAATAAGGAAAGGCTGGAGGGTATTGATGTGGTGATACAGCGGAGAAGCTGGGAAAGCACTCTAAAATTGAGAAAAAAAAATGTCAGAGCCAAGAAATGATGAAAAGTCCATGTTCCATTTTCATATTTCAATTTCCAGATTTGTCTTTTTGCATTGATCATATTAGCTCAGATTTCTACGTTTCTACCTCCATGTGATGAAAAGAGGCAAAAACAGCCTTTATTCCAGGCACTTATCGCTTATCTATCCTTAAATGTAAATGCCACTAGCCTGAGGAAAATCTTTATAAATTTCTTTGTAATATAATGTTTTTATGAAATGTCAATTTTCCTACAGCAAACAATAACTTCACAATTCCCTCTGAAATACGTCTGTTCTTGCTGAAGGTGATTCTGTTAATATAAATTGATACTATGATCTAGAAACTGTAGGCACGTTTCTGTATATAACCCATTCCTACTTAACAAATTTCATTAAATCATTTAATTTTTCAGCAATTAAATGCACTCAAAAATTTAGTTAATTTTGATTTATCAACATGATTGATTAACTTGAATTGCATGTGTTAACCTTTTGATGGATGCTCAAATAAGGTCTAAATCTTTCAACCTGTAGGGACAGCAGTAAAACACATAGACTATCAATAAGGAATAGGCATGGTTTGTAGGAAATAAAGCAGAATATATGCATTAAAAGCAGATTGTTCAAATGAAGCTGAGAATTCTGAATCTGATATAGAAAATAACAAGTTCGTTTTGGTTCATAAGCAAGGAAGGACACTGTTGACACCGGAATTCAGGATTTCTTCTCGGTCCCAGGGTAAACTGAAAGCAAAAAGAGTAGCTCTTGAAACATCCCAAGTTTCTTTTAAGGACCTTTAAAATTTTGTAGAGTGGGCATAAAAGGGAAGGGGAGAATATAAGATACCTTTTGAACAAATTCCCAGATATGAATCTTATTTAAAGGTAAAAGAGTGGAGGGGAAAAAGCAATGGAGCAGTGTTTTGGGAAAAAGAAGGAGCTGGAGAACCATGGCACAGATGATCGAAACAGGTACTTTTTCCCCTGTGTCCTTCGACAAGTCCCTTAAATCTTGAGAGATGTCCTTGAGAGATGCCTAGGAGAGAGTGATTATTCCATTCTGCCTCCCAGGGCTAAAACCACTGGGGAAATATCAAGACAAATATAAATGAAAGTCATTATCATCATTCTTTCATTGTAGGATGGTAATAACAAATGCCATTAAGATTTCTGTGAAAGTGAAATTCTATTTTTGTCAGGAATAAAATGGAAGATGTGCTAGAGGAGAAATTACAGAATGTAAGGCATCTCTCCCATCTTTTTGATCCGAATGAAGCATCAGAATTTTTTTTTTTAACACTATGATCTAAGTAAACATTCAACGATGATTGATTTCGGACCTACTAAATGCAAGACCAAATGGATGAGACATAGCTCATGACCTCCAGGAATTTGCAGGTGTGTGGAAGCATGTCACTAAACTTAGAGGTGGGAAACCATAGGCATTCTCATTAGGGATCAAAGAAATCCCCAGGATAGTTCAAGGACCGACTGCTTTCAGGGGAACTTGGTTGCTCTAAATGGTTGAGTTTGCCTTGAAGAAACCATAGGATATGGAAGGGCTTCATCAGAAAGTGCTCTGATAGGGAATTGGAGCATAGAAATTGTCGTTGATTTGTGTCTGCCATGGCTGTTGTAACTGCCTGGGTAATGGCGTTGGAACCAGGAAGTGGGGCTATGCATGAGTGTACTGCTATTATTAGCAGTGTCATGGTACAGAATTACCTGAACCATCTGTAGCTGCTGACAAAAAGGCTTCCTATGCTAGGCAAACTACCTTCGCTGAAAGAATGGCAGCAGGACTCCAGGCAGTGACTGGAGAACCCAGTGGACCTCCTTGTCCTCATTAATTCCCAGTAGAGTGAGTTCACTTGTCTCATGGACTAGACTAGCCCCAATCCAAAATACAGACAATTCTGCATTATAGCATGCTTTTTATCTGTCACAATCTCATATCTTCTCTGAAAACCTTATAAATTATACTTTACTTGGAATTTGTGTCCAAAGGACAGAAATCTGACTAATCTCAACCTGGCTTTGAGGAAAAAGAAATTTTTGAGATTGACGCTGGAATATTGTGAAACCAAATTGGGTGAATGGTGGGGGGATGTAGCTGGGCTTTGGGAACAACTGGAGCTAGTGACTCAAATGCCACCTGGTTCCCATATCTATCTTCTCAATATTTTGGCTTTATGTCCTCTCTCTCAGACGTGCCTCCTGCACGTGGTGGGGTATTGGAGTCTCCTGCATGACTGGAAAATATATCCTATAATTCTCACCACCACCAGTGAGGGATATGTTTCCCTAATTCTGTAGTAAAAAAAAAAATCCTATGGGAGAGTTTTAATTGGCTGAGAGTCACAAACCCACACCTGGGCAGGAGGCAGCTTAGACAAGGTGGAACCTGGGTTAACCGGTTGGTTGGACCAGAGGGAAGGACAGCTCCCAGAAGAGGCAGTGAGTGATGGGCCATTAACTCATCACTACAAAAAAATATTTTGAGCACTCGTTATGTAACAGGCATGCATTAGATGCTGGGATTACAACAAATGCACAAATTCCACATTTTCAGAGATAGGCACTGCTGTAGGTTAGAATAATGCCCCCACTCTCCAAATCTTTGGAACTTGTGAGTATATTTCCTTGCATAGCCAAGAGGAATTAAGGTTGAAGAATTAGGGTTGCTAATCGACTGACACTAAAATATCCTTAAAATCCAGGTGATTACATCTTGGATTATCCTATTGGGCCCAATGTAATCACAGAGCTCCTTAAATGTGAAAGAGGCAGAAGATGAGATCAAAATCAGATGGATGAAATATGAAGAAGATGGCGTCTACCATTGTTGGCTTGAAGGTGGAAGGCGTCCAGGAACCAAGGAGTGTGGGCAGTCTCTAGAAGCTGGATAAAAACAAGCTCTTCCCTTAGAGTCCCCAGAAGGAACGCAGCTTTGCCAGCATCTCAGCTGTCGCTCGGCGGGATTTCTCACCTCGAGACCCGTGAAATAATAAATGTGTGTCGTTTTAAGCCTCTGAGTTTGTGATGATTTGTTATGGAGGCAAGAGGAAATGCATACATCACTTTGCCACCCTTTAGTATAGTTTGACATTCACAGTAAAGTATATATCTGGACTGAAAAATAAAAGTAATAGATAAGTGGTTGTTTTGTTGTATACCCTCCCAACCCCTTACCCTTCCTAAGATTCAAATTGAAGATTCCACTTCAAGAACAACTGGTGAATGACACTGTTTTCTTCTTAACACTGAACAGTTACCTCTTGATACTTTCCCTCAAGAATGGCAAGAAGGCATTCTCAGTTTGGTGGCAATGTAAAATGGTGCTGCCTCTGTAGAAGACAGTTTGGCAGTTCCTCAGAAAGTTAAGCATAGAATTGCAATATGACCCGGCAATCCCACTACTACGTCTGTACCCAAAGAATTGAAAGCTGGGACTTGAAGAGATATTTGCCTACCGATGCTCAAAGCAGCATTATTCACAAGAACCAAAAGATGGAAGCAATCCAAGTGTCCATCAACCAATAAGTGGATAAACAAAATGTGTATACATACAATGGAATATTACTCCGATGTGAAAAGTAGGATGTCCTGATACATGTGACAACATGGATGAACCCTGAAGACATCATGTTGTATGACATAAGCGAGATACAAAAAGACAAATATTGTAAGATCTCACTGGTAGGAAATAATTAGAAGAAAGAAACTCATAGAGTCAGAACTAGAATAGAGGTTACCAGGGGCCAGGGTGGGGGTAGGGAAAGGGAAGTTAAGGCTTAAAATGTACAGGGTTCCTACTTGGAATGATGGCAGTATTTTGGTCATGGATGGGGGTGATGGTAGCACAGCATTGTGAATGTAATTAATAGCACTGAAATATGTATTTCAATGTGGTTAAAAGGGGAACACTAGGTTGCATATATGGTAATAGAATAAAAATTTAAAAAAACATCCATGGAACTACACTACACAAACAGTAAACCCTCAGTTAAACCCTGGTCTACAGTTAATAGCATAATTATAAAAATGTAATTTCATCAATTGTTACAAATGTACTACACCAATGCAAGATATTAATAACAGGGTGGTATATGGGAATCCTGTATTTTATGTGTGATTGTTCTGTAAACCCACAACTTCTCTAATAAAAAGAAAGATGTACCAATGTGACACAGGAGATAAATGAAGAGCCATTTAAATATACCCAGGCTCTCAAACAGTTTCCATAGTAAAGCACAGTAGATGACCGATAGGCATCTAAATTGTCTTCTTCCCTCATCTGTCACCACAAAAATCTCTCCCACAGTGGCAGCTGCTTCTCTAAAAGGTCTTCTTTTCCTACCTAAAACCTCTGTTAACAAGCTCCTTGGGGCTTTCCACTTTTTGCAGCTCAGCATGGAGAACTGGATCTCCTTGGGTTCAAATGCCAGGTGGTAGCCTTACCAGTTCTCTGACATTGGGCAACTTACTCAGCTTTTGTGTGCCTCAGTTTCCGTGTGTGTAAAATAGAGATGTGCTGGGAGACTTCAGGAGTTAATCCAGGTAAATTTAAACTGGGGCTAGAGCTCAGCACATGTGGGCACTCTGCAATCTGATGTTAGTGGAATATACCTAATAATAGAAAACATAGCCAGATTTCAGCTAATTTGCATGTGCATTTTGCACATAATGTGTATATCAGTCCTGTGCTTAGTAACTGCTTGTTTTCCTGCACATAATTATGGCAGTAATGGAGGGGTCAGATTATGGAATGAGGGGAAAAGCAAAGTATTTCCTGACAGTTCTGAGTGTGTCTTTAACAAAATTTAGAGCTGAGTATTATTTTTTCTGCTTTATTCCTAATCTTTTATCATTTTAAACCTGAGATGTCAAATGGATTTTTAGTGTCTTGCATGATTTACAGAAATGATTCATCAGGAAAGCTTTAAAATGTGTTTCTGGAAAAGAGTGTCTTAAAATACCACAAGGCAATAGCACTAATATTTTTTATGAATTAAGGAGAAATTAATTTCATTGCCTTTCTCATGTAGGCACAAGGCGAAATCAAGATGAAGACTAAAACTTGGCTATATACAGTGAGACAAATGTCTTAATCAATACAACATACAACGATTTGGAACTGTTTAAATGATTCCAGTTTTCATCTATCAGTTGGATGTTTGACATTGTGTAAATGCAGCTTGTAAGTGAAAATAATTCTGGAAGTTTATTAAATAGATATCTCCCTGGCAGGGATTAGTCGAAAAGGCTTTAGTATTTCATGAGCACGAACTAGTGTGAATTTCTTATATCATGTGTTTTAATCTTTCCCAAATTAAAAGGTTTCATAAATTTGAACAGGGAGTGATAATCTTGTTGAGGGTTTAGAAATTACATATGCTTAGAATACTCCTATTTAAATAGTAAAAATTATACTTATTTGAATAATTTAAAAAATCATTTCCTAGAAAAAATGAGTTCCCCTACAATTTTAATTTTCTGTTATACATATGTCAATTTGATTCCCATCTGCAATTTAGATTTTTTTTCCCAATGAGAATAACTCAAAATTACCTAGTCTGTATTAAAAACAATTTTGCATTTACAGTGTATGTAATCAGTCTTAAAAAAACTTCCAAAGATGGAAACTTTAGGTGCTACTACTTTGCTAGACTATTTGGCCATTTCTCATGACTTACTAATTATTTGCTTATGCAGAGTCTTGCCTCCTAGGGCAAGTTGTAGTTTTTATTTCTTGCCAAATGACACTGCCAGTTTAGACATTGTCATTTATTTTCCACGTTGTCTTGGCCAAATCATTTAGTTTTATGTTAATTTAATATTAATCTCTTTGGGTTATATTTTATAGAAAAATTGAGCTCTTTGTTTCCCGGGACCAGTCACTGGCTCCTGTGGTTGGGGTAGGTCTCTGCCTTCTTAGTCAGCTTTGGGTTTTCCTAATCCAGGGTGTTTCGTAATGAAGTAATTAAACATTTTCTCCTTCATGTTAAAGAACTGCTTTACTTGGTGAAGCAACATCCAAACGTCAACTCAGGCAAGCAGAAATTAAGAGTTTAACTTCGATTTGGTAGAGGGTTTGTGAGAAGCAAACAGCAGCTAAACCCAAAAAAATCACACAGTGCATTTATAACGGAAGTAGAGGAAACATCTAAGAAAGATTTTTTTTTTTCATATACTGCTAAAGTTTTTCAATCAAGATGAAATGATGTAGCCTCTTTAGTATTATTTCAATCTAATATTCTATGTTTAGGTTCTAAGAAGCATGTGTAGATTTCCACAAATTGGAGTGGAGGCAGCTGAAACATTGAGGAAAATTACACTGTTAGGTTTCAAGTATCTTTACTTTTGGTGATGTAGGTGGATGCTAGTACCTGATGTGCGTGTGTGTGTGCATGTGCGTGTGTGCGTGTGTGTGTGTTGGAGGGAAGCCCACAGGAGAAGCCTCTACTATTCAGTGAAGATCAAATATACCACCATTTTCTGGGAGAAGCCACATCAAACATGCAAAATGCTGTAGTGCCGTCATCCTGTCCCTCTCCCTCCCCGCCCTGCCCTCCAGCATCCTGGCGTCCCAATTAAGCAAGACGCCCTTGCCCTCTTGGTCTGTCTGAGTGTGGTTGAGAAGACAATAGTCAGTTTTGCCCTGGGGAGGTTCCAGGAAAGTAAGAAACACTGGAGGTATTGACTGATTTCAAGCAAAGGAGCTTTTGTCCTGAGTTTGATGACATATGAACGTTGCAACACGCGCCGTGCGTTTCCTTTAAAATTAATGCCTTGAGCGTTAATTTAAATTCTGCTCCTGTTCTATTGTGTAGCATAATGATTCAGTCAACAAGTGAGCCTCCAGTTAGCAGAATTGCTAACATCCCATCTACTTGGCATGCATTGATTTTAGCCCAAACTCAAGCCAGTTAATCTACTCATCTTCTGATCCCATCCCAGACCCTCTGTGGACTGTATTCTTTCTTCCATTCCTTAATCTTTTCAGAGCAATTTTAGATGATTCATTGTAAAATTATTAATAAATCAGTGTTGGCATATGCAGAGCATTGATCCGTTCCCAATAAGGATGTAAAGAAATGTAAGCCATTTCCTGGGAAAGTGGATGAGACCTGTGACCCAGCAAAACCAAGGCTTCAGAAGGGGCTCAAATAGGCACCAAGAATTCAGGGAACTCTTTAGCATTTCAGGGAAAAATAAGAAGAACCTGAAAGTTGACATTTTCCAGATAGGATCCATGATAAAAGGGTTTACATCCAACCTTGAGACAAATATACAAAGCATACTCAGATGTGGGTGGGTAACGTGGATGCTTTCTCAGCTCCCTGCCTCCAAGATCCTTGTTTATTGCTTCTTGAGAAGAACCACGTCATAGAAAGTGCAGAATGGGGGAGAAGGGAGGGATAAAACCTTGACAAAACTATAGGCAGGGGCACTGATAGTGTAATTCAGCATGCAAAGTACTCACTTGGGTATTTTTTACATTGTTGCATTTTGGCATTGGAGGATTCATAAATGGAATTCGGTCCAAATGTATTTGAATACACATTTTTCTTCCCAGCAGACTATGCAGTGAGGTGAAATCAGAGAACATGAAGTTCCATTCTTTCTGAATTCAAATGTACTTTTATCCTTTGGAATTTAAATCATTAAAAGCTTTCAGGTCCCTGCAAATTTTGTCTAGCGAAATTCTTTCACAGCTCTATATTTTGTGGTGGATTAATCCAGATAACTAACATGAAACTAAGTTATAATACTAATTTTCCATGTTTTAAAAAAAATAGTTTTCCTAAAAAGTTAAAATGTTAAAAACCTAGAACTTTGATTAGATTTTTCATTTTAAGCTAAATCATTGAAGATGTTTGTAGCTTTGTAGGGAAATTCACTCAAGTTTTAGGAAAGGGTTGCCAGTGTATACCTGTGTAATGGTTCCTAACAGAACTGAAGTAATTTCTGCCCCCATTCTCACTACATGGCTTTAGAAATCTTTGAAGACGGAGTGTTGACTTCCTCCTAGGTGGTCGTTTCCAAGTATCCTCTGAAGCTTTACCTTTCTCCTGCCAGTGCTTTTGAGACTCGCTTGTCATCTTTGCTGGCTGCCTCTGGACAAGCTATAAATTGGCTGTTTTATCCTAACATGGAGGTCTTGGAACCACACAATTACTCCTGATGTGGAAGGATACATGGGCATTTGCTCTCATTCAGCACATTATTTGCTATGAATGTTTCCAGAATTTGCATTATATATTTTTTGGCAGATATGTTCAATTCTTGGCTCGTCTGTATTAAAGTACAGCTGCATGTTTTCATATATATATATATTTTAAGTATATCATGTTTTGTGTTTTAGTTTCCAGGATGCTAAATAAATACCATACAATGGGTTGGCTTAGGAACAGGAATTTATTGGCTCATGGTTTCCGAGTCTGAAAGATTTGTTTCCTTCCTGGGTGGTATATTCTGCCTGGCTGCCAGCAGTCTTTGAGGTTTCTTGGCTTTTCTGTCACATGGCTGTGCACATATAGGCAACTTCTTGTTTTGCTTCCAGATTTCCTTGACTTTCAGCTTCTGGTTACTCCTGGTGGCTTCTTTCTCTCTGTCTGAATTGCATTCTGCTTTTCAAGGACTCTGGTAATAGCATTAAGACCCATCCTAATTGAGGTGGGCCACACCTTAACTGAAGGAACCTCATGAAAAGCTCCTACTTACAACGGGTTCACACCCGTGGGAATGGTTTAAAACGAAGAACATGCTTTTCTGGGGCACATAACTCTGAGCCACAACATTAGCAATATGATTTGTAAAGACAAAATATAATACCTCTACTTCCTTGGACAGACTGTCATCATTCACTAGGACAATGCCATTTGCTGCCATGGCTCGATTCCCCCATTGGTTGTTCCATGTACAACGGTTAAAGATTGGCAGCCAGGCCAGAAGCTCTTTTGCTGCGTGTTTTCTGGAAATATCAAGTCCTCAAGGTGTTGAAAGGGAAGACAGCATAAAATGGCGATAGAACGGCCAGTAAACTAATTGGTATGTAGATTTGAGAAGGCAGTATGTTGTTGCCTGTTTGGAAATGCAGTAGACCATAAATTGCTTTAATGAATATGGAATTATTTCCAAGAAATTAATTAAAGTTCATAGGTTGGAAAAAGTTAAACTCCTTGTCAGAGAAGGCTTTTTGCTAGACTTAGGAGAAAATGAGTTTCTGCCAGCATTCTATTCAACTTAATGTTTTGTAGTTGATTATTATTATTATCACCGTTGTCACCATCATCACTATCATCATGATGATGATTATTACTATTTCTATCATTTAAGAAATAAGATTAGCCATGAAGGAAGAGTTACGAGTTCTTCCTTGAGAGGAATTTGGGATCTATGAGATTTGAAATTGATACCCTAAGACTGTAGATCATGATTTGGTATCTGTGTTTTCAGATCTCTTAGTGGTCAAGACATAGCAAGTAGTCCTTCAAACTTTTCTTTTGTTGTGATGTTTTTCTTGACCTGGTCCGTGTATGTGCTGCCTGCTCTTTCCTGCCTCGGCCAGGATAGACGTTGTCTTCATTCTGGCTCCTAACTTCCTCTCTCTGCACCCACTGCCCTCCCCTTGGGGTAGCATCCCTGATGCCCTTGTCGTCTCCTGGCTGTTTTCTACCCCAATACTCACCAAAGAAGCAAGATCTTGGCTTTTAATCCTTTAGAGCAAAGACTTGACAACTGGTAGACTCAAGGGATTGATGGTCCATAGAATCAATTCAACCTTATTCTACTGAATGATTGTTACTGAGGAGAAAGTTATTCTTCTACTCCAATTCCTTCCAGCAAACTCAACTATTCCCTCTGAGCCATTTTGAACCGTATCTGGTGGACTCTAAGGATTCTCAGCTTCTTTCCCTGGCAAGATCCTGGAACCACCATCACTGTTTATTTCTTTTCTGTTTTTCCCTTTTCTAATTTATTAAGGTGAAATTCATATGGCATAAAATGAACCATTTTAAAGTGAATACTTCAGTGGCCTTTAGTACATTCACAATGTTGTGCAACCGCTATCTCTAGTTAAAAAAAAAAATTTCCATTGCTCTAAAATAACGCCCCACATGTAATAATCAGTTTCTCCCATTCCTCCCTCCTCCCCAGCCCCTGGAAACCAAGGATCTGCTTATTGTTTCTATTACAGGTATTTCATATAAAAGGGCCCATACAATATGTGTCTGGTTTCTTTCACTTTGCTTAATTTTTTCAAGATTTCATCCACATTGTAGAATGTCTCAGAACTTCATTCCTTTTTATGGCTGAATAATATTCTGTTGTATGGATAGACCACAATTTGTTTTATCCTTTCTTCTATTGATAAGTATTCAATTGTTTCCACCTTTTGACTATTATGAATAGTGCGACTATGAACATTCGTGTACAAGGATTTGTTCAAATACACATCTTCAATTATATCCCTAGGAATGGAAATATCGGGTCATATGGTATACCATCACTATTTCTTGTGTAGGTATTTGTGGTGGACCAATTCCTAGATGGCATTCAATGATCCTTACCTTCTCGTATTCATGCTTTTGTGTTGCACCCTCCACTTGAGTGTGGGCAGGACATGTGAATTGCTTCTAACCAGTAAAACATGGCAGAGGTGATGTCACGTCACTTCCATCATTATGTTATATAAGCTTGTGACTTGTGGATTACTACCTGAATCGTTCTTTTGCATTCTTGGTTTGCATGCTTTAATGAAGCAACCAACCTCTGGCCAAGGTAGTCTCTCAGTCCAACAGACTCCAATGAATTGATTCCTGCCAGTAACTATGTGAGCTTGGAAGTAGTCCTTCCACAGCCACTCAGATTTTGGATGAGACCCTATCCCTGGATGCCAGCTGATTCCAAGCTCATGGGAGACCCTGAGGCATACAGGCAAGCTTAGCCATACCTGGATTCCTGATATACAGACGCTGCGGTAAAATAAATGTGTTGGTTTAAGCCAGTAAGTTTGTGGCAACTGGTACACAGAAATCAATAATACAGAAGGAATGTAAAATAGATGGACCTCAAAAGTTGGTCAGGTTGCAACCCAACTTCCACATACATAGTGTGTCTTTGTTGGAGTGATATATATTTTTAAGGCTTGTTGAGCTGTTACCTAAGAAATACTTGAAGGCAAGTGAAAGAAAGTTAAATTTAGTTAAGGGTTGAAAAGGGGGTTTATTGGCCCAGGCTACTGAGAAGTCCAGCATTCTATGTAGCTTTGGAAATGTTTGTTTGGG
Organism: Cabassous unicinctus; assembly: GCA_029593785.1. NCBI lineage: Eukaryota > Metazoa > Chordata > Mammalia > Cingulata > Chlamyphoridae > Cabassous > Cabassous unicinctus. The sequence continues at coordinate 31,116 of JAQZBX010015968.1, forward strand.
GGACCAAAGCTTTGACAGTAGCAACCTGACCATCTTAGTACCCTTTTAATCTGTGTTGGCTTTATTCTGAGAGATGGCCATCACATGTCCCTTTTATGTCATTCATGAGCTCAGAGGAGCAATTCTCACTGGCCCAGTGTGAGGCACAGGTTGACTCTGAACACTTTGTCACATCCATGAGAAAGGTCACTCTGACAGGCGTGGCTGGGCTTAGGTGTCCATCCCCTACAGAGTCAGCCCAACAGGAGCCACCTGGTCTGAGATGGGAAAAGGGCAGTTGTGTAGTTCCCCCAAGGAAAATTGAATGCTAAGCAGCCAAAACCCTTCAATGTCACCTTTTATCTCCTATTAGAGGCAGTAGCCAAATGAGAAATCAAGGACTGACTTCATGGCACAGGAGCCGAATGTGGATGGTAAAACCATTTCTTCCATTCCGTCTCTTTATGCTAAAAAGGAGAGTCTGGAGCTTTGAAAATGAGGAACTTTACTTACATGGTGGTGGTGGTATTCTTGGCAAGCATCTAGAACTCTTATAGATGTACACTGATAAAGCTATGGGAAAATCTGGCAAATCAGGATTTCTATTAAGACATCATCAAGGCAGCTCTATGTTGGGAGTCACATTCTAGAGTCTCCTGAGTCTGCAAGCTGTTAGCTGGTGGCAAATCAGAGTTAACATGAACTGTAACTCCAGGTGCAAAATTTGACCTCAAATGGGTGAAGCTTTTTAGGACAGGTTGTATCATGTAGATAAATATAGACACCTATTTTCAGAGTGTCTACAGCCTTTGAGTTCCAATTAAAGGATTAAGTTTACAGAGCAATCAGTAGTTTTAGAGAGTTGATCTGGGGAAAATGACATTGAATTTGAACAAGCTTCAACCCAAGCCTCTAGCAGGGGGAAGACTTGGGAAAGCTGCACTGTAGAGCTTTCGGAGAATAGCTGGGGATAAGCCATCCAGTTGGCTCTCAGGATAGTCTCCAGTAAGCATAGGAGACTGCCTCCTGAGCTCACTGAGCTGCCTCCTCATGCTCACTGGTTTTTATTGTGAAAGTGTGAGGTGGGTGAGGGCACAGGCTGTTAGTGTGACCTGTGTGCTCAGAAGGTGCAATAGTTCTCCAATTCTTGTACACCTCTGAACATAAAAGTAGGTTCCACCAAGGCCTTACTGAGCTAGAGAGAGTATTCAGATACCATCTTATAAAAATTGAGAAGCCCAAGTGTTTTGCTAAATAACTTTTTAGAGATGGAGCGGGGGGTAGTGAACAATGGAGCCCATGGTCTAAAACTGCCCTGGTATCTATTTTTGCAAATTAAGTTTTACTGGAACACAACAGCCATGCCCTCTCATTTACATATTGTCTGTGATTGCTTTTATGCCACAAGAACAGAACTGAGTATTTGTGACGGATGCCATATGGCCCACAAAATCTAAAATAGTTATTATCTTGCCCTTTATAGAAAAAGTTTGCTTACCTCTGCTGTAAAGGAATATCTTCATGAAGCCATTTGGAGGATGTTCTATATAACACACAGGCATGAATGACAGAATATATAGAAGTTCCAAGCCGTAGAGCAGTTAGTCTCAGAATAACCAGGAGCTTGTCAAAATGCAGATTCCTGCCTAGGCCTACTGAATTAGAAACTCTGGGGAATCCCAAGAATCTGCACTTTTAATGATCCTAGAAGCTAATATTGACAAGGATGGTTCCTGTACATTTTGTTTTGTTTTGTTTTTTAAGTAATAGTTCCCTAAAGCAAAACCTCAAAAAAATTAGACCTGAAATATTTTTAAACCAACAATATACAAACCATTTGCATAATTAGATGCTCTTTCCTGCTATTAAAAAACAAAAAAGGGAAGCAGATGTGGCTCAAGTGGTTGGGTTGGACATCCGTCTACCATGTGGAAGGACCCAGGTTTGATCCCCGGGACCTCCTGGTAAAATAAAAAAAAAATAATAATAATAATAAAATAAAAATAAAAACAAAAGAGAAAAAAATGATTAAGTCCATCTGAAAAACCATGGTCCAGATTGCCTAGACCAAGATAATTTTCTGGGGTACTCTCCAGTATCAAAAAGTTGCAATTCATATCTGTGGTGGTTTGAAGCTGTCTGTACCCCAGAAAAATGTTTTAAAATCTAATCCATTTCTGTGGGTATGAACACTTTTGATTAGGTTACTTCAGTTAATTAGGTGAGGGCCCATCTCAATCAGGACGGGTCTTAATCCTATTACTAGAGTCTTTTTTTTTTTTTTAATTTACTTTAAAAAAACTAGATTACATAAATGTTACATAAAAATATAAGGGATTCCCATATGCCCCACTCCCTACCCCTCCCATACTTTCCCCCATTAACATCATCCTTCATTAGTGTGGTACATTTGTTACAATTGATTTACACATATTGGAGCATTGCCACTAACCGTGGATTATAGTTTTCATTGTAGTTTACACTCTGTCCCGTGCAATTTTGTAATATGATAAAATATATTATGATCTATATCCGTCATTGCAACATTATGCAGGAGAATTCCAATGTCCTGGAAATGTCCCCATATTACACCTATTTTTCCCTCTCCCTCTCCTCAGAACCTCTGGTGGCCACTGCCTCCACATCAGTGACAAAAGTTTTTCCATTGCTAGAATAACAATAAGAAATTCAGACACAAAGAGAGAAAGCCACAGAGGAAGCAGTCAGAATGGAGAGAAAGCCACAGGAAGCAAGAAGCTGCATCATTGGAACCCGGGAGAGAGAGGAGAGACCAGGAGACACCGCCATGTGCCTTGCCATGTGACAGAGGAATCACAGGTTGCCAGCAGCCAGCCCCAGAATACCACAGTCTTTGGGGAGAAAGCATTACCTTGATTACAACTTGATTTGGACTTTCTTTCAGCCTCAAGACTGTAAACTAATAAATTCCCTTGTTTAAGCCAACCCATTTCATGGTATTTGTGCCTAGGAAAGTAAACCAGTATCTGCAGTCAATTAAATTTGGAGGCCTGCAACAAGAGATGATTAGTTATAGATCTTTAAAAAGTTAGAGGAATCTTCTGAAATCAATTTAAACAAAAGCACTAACAGTCTAGTGAGCAAAGAGCACAAAATATCCATTGATAACGAAATGTAAGTTATAATAATAATAGTTTCATCTTAGTTTGCCTGACTGCTACCACAAATAGCACAAACTGGTTTTGTTTAAACAGCAAGCATTTATTAGCTCACAGTTTTGAGGTGAGAAGTTCAAAGTCAAGATATCACCAAGACACTTTCTCCTGGTGTCTATATATTTTGGTGCTGACTGCCGGCGATCCTTGGAATTTTTGACTTGAATCCCTACCTCACATTACATGGCAATGTCCTCTCCTTTCTTCTAGCTTTTGTGACTTCCTGGTTCTCTTTATAAGGACTTGAGTAATCTGTATCAAGACCTACTCTCATTCAGTTGGGCGACATCTAATATGTATAAACTAAAAATAATATCTTCAAGAGGTCCTAATACAGTGGGTGTGTTCACAGCCAGAGGGGTGTGGATTAAGATTAAGGATATGTGTTTGTGAGATATGATGAAGGGGGACATAATTTAGCCTACCATAAGCAGCAATAATAATAATAGTAGTAAAATGATGATGGTGATGATAAAAATGGTGGTAGTGGTGATGATGGTATTGATGGTAATGATTGTGATGGAGATGATGATGATGGTACTGATGGTGGTGGTGATGATGGTATTGATGGTGATGGTGTTGGTGGTGGTGATGGTGGTGGTGGTGGTGACAGTGATAATTATGATTATGATGACGGTGGTGGTGACGACAGTGGTGGTGGTGATGGTGGTGATGATGGTGGAGAGGCAGTGATAATTATGATGACTGGTGGTGATGATGGCGATGGCGGTAGTGGCGATGGCGGTGGTGGTGATCATGATGGTGGTGATCATGATGGTGGTGGTGACGGTGATGGTGATGGTGGTGATGGTGGCAGTGATAATTATGATGATGATGGCAGTGATGGTGATGGTCATGGTCATGGTGATGCTGGTGATGGTGGTGATGGTCATGGTGATGCTAGTGACGGTGATGGTCATGGTCACGGTGATGCTGGTGGTGATGATGGTGATGGTGGTGATGGTGATGGTCATAGTCATGGTGGTGCTGGTGGTGATGATGGTGATGGTGGTGATGGTGATGGTCATAGTCATGGTGGTGCTGGTGGTGATGATGGTGATGGTGGTGACGGTAGTGGTGATGGTCATGGTGATGCTGGTGGTGATGATGGTGGTGGTGACGGTGATGGTGATGATGCTACTGCTGATGGTGATGATGATTGTGATGTTGATGATGAAGAGAAGGGTGGTTGGTGACGGTGCTGATGCTGCTGATGGTTTTGATTATGATGATGAGATTAGTATTTAGTGAGTGAGTTTTATACAGCAGCCACTTTGCTAAAGATTGCACTTCTTTGCTCAGTCTATCCGACAACTCTTCAAAGTACCATGCTACAATGCAGGGATAGTGAAGCCAGGAATGGATAAATATTTACACAAAATCAGCCAGTTTATAAAATGAAAAAAACATAACTTAACTCTAAGCCTATCTGACCCTTTTATATGTAATTTTCTAGGAAACAATTAATAAAAGGAAATACCAGTTCACCTAGGATATTACCAAAGATTCAAGGAAACATATTATTCAGTGGCAAAGAGAATTCATGCACATGACTTTTTATTTTTTATTTTAAAGATTTATTTATTTACTTTATCCATTTTAAACCCCCCCTTCCCCGTTTTGCTGTTTTGTGTCCATTCGCTGGGCAATTCTCTGTGTCTGTTTCATCTCTTCTCATCTTCCTCCTCCAGTCTTCACCAGGATTCGATCCTGGAGACCTCCGATGCAGGAGAGAGGTGTTCTGCCACCTGCGCCACCTCAGTTCCTGGTTTTCGGAGCATCTCGTCTTGACTCTCCCCTGCGTCTCTCTCCTGTTACGTCATCATCTTGCTGCCTGGCTCCCGGGTCCTGGTGGCTCACCAGCACACAGAGCCTGGCAGCCCATGTGCCTTCTATATATATTTTTTATTTTACCAGGAGGTCCCGGGGATCGAACCCAGGTCCCTCCATATGGCAGACGGACGCCCAACCATTTGAGCTACATCCGCCCCCTGCACGTGACTTTTTTATTGTTGACTTTGTAAAGTTGTATAATAGTTTTTGCAAAAGGAACATAGCAATACATGTGAAAACACACTAAACCTTATCTGTAACTTTGATCTGGTAGTTCTACCACAAGCAACCCATTTTATGGAAGAAATAAAAATGCACATAAAGATTAATGTATAAGGATTTGCATTTCAGCATTATTTATGATTGGGAAAATTGCAATAAATACAAGTATAAGAGAGATAAATTATGATATGTTCACTGAATGAAATATTGTGCTGTATGCTTTCAGTTTTTGCATGTAGGTACATGAATAGAAAAAAAAATGTGATGTACAAGGCTGGGTTTGCTAGAAACAGAGCTGAGGACAGAGAGCAGAAGTGGTCTGCTTTGAATCTTTCTTCCTTCAGGGCCACAGGTGACTGTATCCAGATCCCATACTTAGGAATTGTCTGGGGCCATGGGGGATCCCCTTGTCATTACTAGACCCCACAAGGGAACACACACACCTACTAAACTGTCCTGTTTTCCCATCCGACTCTCGCCCCAGCATATATGGCAATTGGCAGGTGCTTGACTGGGGATGTGGAAATAGGAAGGTGGGAGATGGACACATGCTCTCCCAACAGTTGACACAGGGGTTTTGTATTAGTCAGCCAAAGGGGTGCTGATGCAAAATACAAGAAATCTGTTGGCTTTT
>JAQZBX010015969.1:0-27932 GCA_029593785.1 Cabassous unicinctus
AAAAGAGAGACAGGGAAAAGACAAAAATTGCCAAAATCATAAAAGATAGAAAGGAGTGCTGGCCCATGTGGAGAGCTGGTGCAGCAAGACGATGCAACAAAAAGAGACACAGAAGAGAGAAAATAAGAGACACAGCAGACCAGAGAGCTGGGGTGGTGCAAGAGATTGAGTTGCCTTTCTCTACTCCAGAAGATCCCAAGATCAGTTCCCAGTGCCACCTAAAGAGCAGACAAGCAGACACAAAAGAATACATAAAGAGCAGACAGTGAGTGCAAAACAATGGGGGTGGGGGATAAAAAATTATTTTTAAAGTATTATAAGAGACTTCATGCCATTTTGACACTTAAATGAAATGGAAAAGTTTTTACAGAGCACAAATTACCAAAGTTTACTCCAGAAAAAATAATCTGAATGCTATATCTTTTAAATGAATCAAATTCATAGCTTTTACCCTTCCAAAATTAAAAATCAAGTATTTTATCTAGTGAAATACTTAAGAGCTGCACAAAATATTCCATAGAACAGAAAAGCAGACAGTTTCATTTTATGAGGTCAGCATTATTCTGATACAAATATGATAATAAGACTTTATATAAAAAGAAAACTTTAGACTAGTCTCTGTAATGAACATTGATGCAAAAATATTTATCAAATATTAGCAAATTGAATCCAAGAACATATGAAAAGGATGATATTTCATGACCAAGTAGTATTTATATCAAGTGGACTAAAACCACCTGGAATAATAGTTTGTCTTAACATTTGGAAATTAATCAATGAAATTTATCATATTAGTAGATTTTAAAAGAAAAGCTATATAATGATCTCAATAGATGCAGGAAAAGCATTTGGCAAAAGTCAACATCCATTCCTTATTAAAAACTATCTGCAACTTACTGAACTTAATAAGGGACATCTATGAAAAACCTTAAGCTAAATCATATTTAGTGGCAAAAAGATGGATGCTTCCCTCCTAATACCAGAAACAAGGCAAAGGTGTCTTCCCTCAACACTTTTATCCAGCATTCAATATTGGAGGTCCTAGACAATGTAATAAGACAAGAAAATGAAATAAAAGGTATACAAATTGGAAATAAAGATATAAGAATATCAACATTCACAAAGAACATGACTGTGTAGAAAATTCTAAGTATCTATGAAAATGCAAGAAGAAATAATTTAGGAAGGTTGTGAGATACAAGGCCAAAACACAAATTCAATTATATTTCTGTATATTCTCAACCAGCAATTTTAAACTGAAATTTAAAAAAAAAAATTTTTTTTAATGATTACAATAGCATCCAAAATCATGGATACTTGGAATAAACTTACCAAAACAGATGTAAGACCTATACACTGAAACTTATAATTGCTGAGAAAAATTAAAGAAGACCTAAATAAATGGAGAGTTGTAACATGTTCAATGGATTTAAATATTCAAAATTGTTAAGATATCAGTTCTACCCAAGCTGTTCTATAGAATCAATGTAGGCTATTTAGTAGAAATTGACAAGTCAATTTAAAAAAATGTATATGGAAAAATAAATTGGAAAGATTCACACCACCTGATTTCAAGTTTTACTATAAAGCCACAAGAATCAAGACAGTTTGATATTAACCTATTATAAACATACAGATCAAGGAAACTGAATAGAGTCTGGAAATAGACAGACCCACACTTTTATGGTCAATTGATTTTTTACAAAAGTGCCAAAATAATTGTGGAAAGAAAAGCCTTTACAACAAATGATGCTATAACAATTGGATATCCATATATGGAAGGAAGGAAGAAAGGAAGGGAGGGAGGAAGGATATCAACCTTTGTTTCAAATCATACACTAATATCAACTCAAAATGGATCATAAGCATAAATGTAAGAGCTGAAACATAAAATTTCTAGAAAAAAAGTAAGACAAAAATCTTCATGACCTTGGGCTAGGCAAATATTTTATTTTATTTTATTTTTATTTTTATTTTTTAAGATTTATTTATTTATCCCTCCCTTGCTCCTTGTGTTTGCTGTGTCCATTTGCTGTGTGTGTTTTCCGTGTCTGCTTATCTCACCCTTGCTGTGAGGTCTTGCTGCATCAGCCCACCGCGCCGCGCGGGCCGGCCTGCCCTCACAAGGAGGCCCCGGGAAGCGAACCCGGGGCCTCCCATATGGTAAACGGGAGCTCTATCGATTGAGCCACACCCGCTTCCCTAGGCAAATATTTTAAACAGGATAAAATATTTTTTATCCTATATAAAATACATGAATAATATAAAGAAAATAAATTGATAAATAGGATTTTATTAATATAAAAAAAATTTCTCCTCCAAAGACACTGCTAAAGAAAGAGAAAGACAAGATGCAGAATGGCCGAAAATAGTCTAAAAACTTGTACTTGATAAAGGATTTATATCCAGTGTATATAAAATCTCATACAACTGAATAAGAAGAAGATAAACAACCCAATTAGAGAGAGTAGAAAAAAGATTTGAACAGACAGTTCGCCAAAGAATGTATAAAAATTGCAAATAAGTACATGAAATGATGTTCAGCATCAATAGCCATTAAGGAAATGCAAATTAAAGCCACAATGAAAAACCATTACAAACTCAGTAGAACAGTTAAAGTTTTTAAAAGAATGACAATACCAAGAGTTGGTAAGGATGTAGAGTAACTAAGACACTAACACACTTCTGGTGTGAGTGTAAAATAGGACATCCACTTCAGAAAAGACTTTTGCAGCCTCTTGCATTGAAGATACACTTATCATGTGCCGCAGCAGTTCCTCTGCCAGATATTTACCCAAGAGAAATGCAAATATCTGCCTTAGATGTTCAGCACAGCTTTATTTGTAATCGGTTAAAACTGGAAACAGTCCATATGCCCATCAACAAATGAGTGAATAAGAAAATATGGAATATCATACAATGGAATAATACTCAGCAGCAAATCGCTCTTCAGGAATCAATTCCAGATACATACGCAACATGGGGAAAAATGCCTCAAGCACTATGCCAAGTTAAAGGAGCCAGACCTAACTATGAAATTCTGTACCACTCAATTGATACAAAATTCTACAAAAGGTAAAATCCTAGAGACGGAATGCTCCTTAGGGACAGGTGGGAGCTGGGTGTGGGGTTAGTAAAGAGTGAGAGAAACTTTTTGGAGTGGTAGAAATATTCTATATCATGATAGTGGTGATGGTTGGATAGCTGTTTACATTTAAGTATATTTTGTATGCTTCAAACTGGTAAATTGTATTGTATATAAATTGTGCCTCAATAAAGATGAGAGAGAGAGGGAGAAAGGGAGGGAGGGAGGGAAAGAGAGAGAGAAAGAGAGAGAGGGCTAGATGGCTGAGGGCAGTCCCTGAAGAAGGGGCACCCTTAAAAGTGTGCAGGAGAAAGGGGCCCAGAGCCCACCAGGGGGACGGGAGGGATCAGAGAAGCAGGAAGGAACATCTAGTAAAGAAATACCAACAAACAAGAGATGAACTAGAACAGTGTTTCTTAGAGGCCTCCCACCTACTCAGGGTACCACGGACACTTTCGGTTGTTACCAGTTTGGGAGGAGGCCTTTCCGCTGGGCAGGGGACAGGCCCACCTAATGAACAGCTGTCCTGCACCAAGCACAGTGCACAGTGACTCACAGACATGCATGGGCTGCTCCGAATTATTTCAGTCTAGAACCTGACTTATTTTAAAAAACACAAAGATTTTTGCATGTTTTTAAATACCCTGAATTTTCCAGAAATACGAGGGCTTGAGAAATATGAGTAGTTGAAAAAAGATTATTTTTTGTTTTATTGGATCTTTGCCCAATCTTGTTCATTGCTTCAAAAACTCACATCGTTAAGGGCAGTGCTGCTCATTGTATTTTAATCACATTCACATCAATCTGCATTTGTATCCATTGTACCAATCGTGACTCGATATATTGACACATATTTTATTATGAATTACTCACCTTTAATATTCATTTATATACTGCTAAGACATTATGTTCAATTTCTAAAATTATGTGAGTATGAAAGTTATATTATGAATGCATTTCATTTCAGGATGAAAAGGGCAGTGCCACACATACTTGTTTAAAAAGGAATCGGGGTCTGATAGGACTGAGAACGGGTTTTCTGGAAGCGATGGTTAACAGAATTGCATTACAAAAGGACATCAAGGAGAATAAGGACTTAGATTGTCACAAGAGGTTTTGTCAATTAGAAGTGAGTCAAACCTTTAAGAAATGCATGTGAAAAATGGAGGCAGAGGGTATGTAGAATGTACACTTGAAAGTTTGAGCAGTGAAAGACAGGAGATGAAGAGAATTGTCAGAGTATGCAGCAGAATCAAATGAAGGATTAGCAAGTGGAGTGAACTTTTGCACCCTTGAAAGCAAAGGGGATGGACCCCATGGAGAGTAAGGAAGTAGAGATGAAAAAGAACTAGCGAAAAGGGCAGAGAATCACGAGCACAAGGCCTGGCCTGTGCCCAAAGGAATGGGAGGCACTTTCAGGCTGAAGACGTAGCTTTGAGGTGTTCATCAGAGACGTGTCCACATAGAGCAGAGGAGGGCCAACCACAGGATATGACAGGATTTGGGGGCAGGTGACCCCAAAATACCGCCCTCATTTTCACTGGTGCCTGATACCCCACAATTATAAACGTGTGCCTTTGGCATGTAGATTCTTTCTCCTATTAAAATGCAAAATCCCCTGTCCTAAGAGCAATGGCACATTGAGCATTGAATAAACAAGCCCCTGTCTATTCAGCACTTCTCTGAGTTCAGGTTTCCACTTGGGGAATGTAGCAGCAGCTCCTTCAGCTGCGTGCGCCTGAGCACAATGCTCCTGTCTCGGGGCCTCCGAGTCCTTGCGTGTTAAATGGGGATGACAGAGCCACAGCTCTGGACCCCATAGGTCCTCTGCCTTATGTGATTAGGACAGCTACAGGTGCTCAGGGCCCTGCACAGGCTAGTTCCCTCTCCCCATTCTCTCTTCAAAGACAGTGCGAGGCCTGAGCAGGACGCGGCCCCAAAGCCGGCCCTCAGCGGCCCTCCCCTTTGGTGCTGGGAAGCGGGCAAGGGGCCATGCTGCTGGCCTGGTGGGGCAGCGAGGAAGTGCGGGGCTTGCGGAGGCGCTCAGCGGGCTGGAGAGCGGCAAGGCGCCAGGTGATGTCAACGTCCTTATGTGTGGACCGTACCTGCAGCTTCCCAGCTGCCTCGAGGACGAGGACGGAGGGCAGTCCAGGAGCGGCAACTAGGGCTCTCACCTGTGGCCGCTGCCTTGTCACTGGAGTTCCTGAGCTCCAGGCGGCCAGGGCTGCCCGGCTCTCCATCCTCCCTGAGGCCTCCTCTATAAAGCAGAAAGGTAAGCCGAGAGCAGGGGTGTGGCGGGAATTTGGTGACGCTGGAGCTCAGACCGCCCAGAGGGAAGGCAGGCTGGGCTTCCAAGGACAGAGCAGCTTGGGTGGGGGGGGGGGGCAGCCTGTTTGACCCTGGACAGGCCACCAGGGACATCTCGTCCGAGTCTGTCCAAGAAAAGGAATCTAAAAACATGGGGAGGGGCTGATGGTCCAGGTGAAACAGAAATGGCTAAGGGCCTGGAAGTTGCTGTGAGAATAGAAGGAAAATCCTTTTAGTAATGGGGAGGGGAGAGATGCCATGGATCCCCCCTCCCTTAGAGCGTCCCCATTTCTGTGCTTTGCCAAGCACGCTGGGGATGGAGTTGGAAGTAAGCATTTGGGAGCTTAAATTCCTGCTCCAAGTCTTCTTAACTGTGCCACTCTTGGCAAGGTTCTTGCCTCTCTGGGATTTGGTTTTCTTGCTTATTAAATGGGGACGGTAATAATTCAACTCCCGATTACAGAGGAATCTCTGTGCTGCGTGACGTAGAAGATGTATGATACCTAAAGATGCCCAGGACCCCACCCGGACCAGTCCCCTTTCTCCTAGTCTCTGCAAAATATTTTTCTTTTCCTGAGTCCCTATGGACTCTGTTTATGCTCCCTCATTCAGACGTTTAACAAAATGCCCCATTGTCTTTGTGCCCGTGAGGGTGTGTTAGGAGTGTGTCTTTATGTCCACTTATCTCCTTAGCGAGAGGACAGGCTTTTGGAGAGTAGGACGGTATGTGTTAGATTCCTTGTGTATCCCCCTCAGCTTCTAGAATCTACTATACCACTCAACACATACTTATTAAATAAATGAGGCTGTGTCCTGGATACAAATCTTCCCCATGCTCTGTATCAATTACACAGCTCAGGAAGAGGCAGGTGTCGAATAATTTAGCTAAGATTGGGGTTGTTTTTGTTTGTTTCCAGTTGGTCTGTGACTATACATAGATTCGATCATAATGAAGCTGACAAAGGAGAGATGGCATTTTGGAAACAGAAAGGGGATTTGGGAAATTACAGCTCACCACTTGTCACCTCCCTGGCTGATAGCAGCACACGTTCGTTCCCTTTGGCTAAATCTGGATCAAATGCCGGCTGCCAGCACGGAGCACACCAGAACTGCATTGTGCCTCTGTTTTGTGACATATGAGCTCCCTGCTTTAATCTCCCCTCTACTGTATAAAAGAGGATACGAGGCGGTTAGACTTCAATCCAGTGATTCATGCAGCTGGCACACAATAGATTCTACCTCTCCTCGCTGATGCACAAAATCAAGCTAAACAAAATGTCTTAGAAAGCTTCAGTCCATGGAGTCAGCCTGTCACGGACCCCCCCTCCCCAGCGTGTGCACGCACACACACACGCACACACTCCTTTTTTTTTCTCCTACTGAGCAAAAGAGTCCGGAAGCCCAGCACCTGCCTTTTTACTGACATTTTCACAAAGGTAAAGGAATGAACCCTTTGTCAATTCCAACCAAACGATCTGTTTTGAAACAATGAGATGAAAAGTCTGGGCCCCTCTCCTTGCTCATGGGGTTAAAAGAAAGGACACTGATGGTGTTGGTTTAATGAGGGATGGGGGCTCTCGCCCGAGCATCCCTTGTGGGGAAGGAATGAGTCTGGTTGGCAGGCACCTCCACCGAGGCACATCTCTGCTGTTTGAATTTTTCTGGGGTGCCTGTTTCTGGGTTCGGCTGTGAGGATGGCCCGCCTGTTCCATCCTGGCTGCAGGAGCCGTCAAATGCCTGCAGCTATGTCCGTCTGTGTCTCTAGACAGGGAGCAAGTGAGAGAGCCGCGGAAGGGAGGCAGCACAGACTGCAGGATAAAGAGCTGCAGGAAAAGGTGACGGGAAGGGACGTCTTTGAAAAAAGAAGGAGCATCACAGAAAGCAGGCTGGAGAAGAAAGAGCCCTCTACCTGCAGAAGAGCTCGCTCGCGTGCAGCGTGCAGGGGCTATTATTCCCCAGCAGCGTCCCTTCCAGCTAGGTTTCTCACCCCCTTCCCATCCCCATCCTGTTGCCCACCCTATCCCTCCCCCCTCTTCCATCACCCAAGTTTGAAAAGCAAGTAAACTGGAGGCAGGGGGGTGGGGGTGGGGGGGCACTCAGCCAGGATGTTTTGTTGAGGACGAGTCCAGGCAAGGCTAGATAATCTTTTGCTTTTGTTCTCTTCTTCTTTGGGGCTTCTTGTGATATTATTATTGACATTTTCATATGGTAATTTTTGCATTATATGTTTCTTTTTATATTGGTCCTATTTTTCCCATGCAGTCCAACTTCATTGTCCACTGTGCTGTGTGAAGGGGACATTGCCAGTCACCTGCTGACCAAATTCAAGCTGCGATCTACTTTTAATACAGAAAGCCACTGTATGTTTGTTAATAAACATGTACGCAGCCAGGGTCCCTGCTAATAGGAGCGTATGTCTCTATACACTGGGTACATTTGTTTAAATGTATTTATACCGTCCACCCATAGATTAAACACCCCCAATTCCCTCTGGTGTTACTGTCTCTCTGATTGCTAGCTTAAAGAGAAACAGTTCCTAAGAGCATATGGTTTCCAAAACACAGCCCCTCCCCCTCCCTTTCACAAAATGAGTCGCTACCCTTCCCCCCACTGCTTCTCAGCTCACTGCAGCAAGGGAGTCTGAAACCAGGGGGCAAAATCATTAGTTCCCAATTACCTTAAGCCATGCAAGGTAACCTCTCTCAAGGGCTGTTGGTAAAATATGCAAGCGGTTCGGACGTCTGGGCAGTTATGAAATATAGGTGTAGGGCTCGGCTGTGGAAGAACACCACTGCTTCTCCAATGAAGTGCTTTTATTAAAGAAGTGTAATGACCAGGATAACTAATTACGTCAATACCACATAGTTAATTAAACCCATTATAGTTACTATTCCCATGGAGAGAAGGTCAAATAAAGCAACTATCCTCTTGATTCTACTATGCTCACAAAAGAAGTTAAATTAAACATAATGCAGATGCCTTCATTTTTTGTCCTTTTTAAAAAACGTAATACCTACTTCGCATGTCACCCGAGAAGGTCCTCAAATATAATCCATACCCGAAGATTTCTGGGTTTTTTTGGAGACTGCCTTGTAACTGACCTATCCTTCCCTTAAGTGATTGCCAACTGTTTGTTTGATTGGTGCAAGAAGTAATGACAAGCAAAAGTGAAATATAGAATGCACAGCTGCTGGGATTTTATTAATATCTTGCAGAGAAACGTGATGGAAGGCAGCAGTTTTGTATCAGCCCATTCCGGCCTCGCGACAAGCCCCGGGAACCTTGCCCCATGTGCCCCTCCAGTCCCCAGCCAGGGACACGGTAAGGTTAGGTATTAAAGCTCATTAACTGGCCGAATGCACACAGATCACATATCCTGCAGTTTCAACAACAACAAAACCCTCTTGCAATGACACCTAAGTATAAAGGATGATTCAGATTTGAAGACAGAAGAGAAGAGAATTCGAGAACTCTGTTACCTAGTGGCACTTTTTCCCAGAAGGAGAATGTGGGCAAAAACATACAGACAGACACACACACACATGCACACACATACCAATCTTGCAAATATTAACCTCTGGAAAATAAAAACGGAGATATTTTGATCCTCATTGTCTGAAAATTCACCGGATCATTATATCACTGTCACACCTTCTTCTCAAAGGCGTTCATTGTCTATGGAGGGGATTTGCATTTACTTCTCCTGATTAACAAAGAAAACTTTGTATAAAAGGGCTGCACTGAGACGTGCAAATGTGGGCAGTCTGACCCCCTGCAGGAGAAAGCAGACAGGCAGTAGGGAGAAGAGGTAGATGAAGACCGGGAAAGAATGCTTTGATCCCAGTGGAGCACACACAATGTAGCAGGCGCCCACTCCCAGCAAGCTCTGACCCTGAGCAGGCTGAAGTTTGGCACGGAGTCAAAGACTGGGAAGCAATATAATGTGTATAGTTTCACGCAATGGTGAGCAACAGAATTCTGCAAACCCCCGTTCTCGCTGGGTTTTGTGATTATGCTCGTTGTGATTGTCGTGGGTGCTACCGCTGCTGTTATTTCCCAACTCGGGAAATGGTAGGATTGTTTCAACTTCAAGAGGGACCTAATTCCTTCTCAATGAGGGCATGCTCATAAAAGACCAACTCTAAGCAAAATCAGCACAAAATATCACACTGGCTCCTTGAAAAACAAAAGGTCAGATATTAAATCCTTTATTTGTCTAGTGGTTTAAGTTGACAGATAAAGCTCTTAGTTCAGAAGTAAAGCAGTGTTCATTCACCATCTACAGCCCTCTCCCCTACTCCAAGCCCACCTGCTCAGGCTTCTTTGTTCTTCCCAAGGCGCCACCATGCTACTGGTCAACCAGACATGCATGCTGGGGAGAACGGGTTTTTTTCCTTTTTGTTTTTGTTTTTTAGTTTTTCTCATTTCCCCTTTTATTAAATCATGTGCCAAGTCCAGGAAATATCTTGCCATCAATGACTCCATTCCAAACCCTCCTTTTTATTACAGCTCTCATCCCTTCTCATCCTCCCTCTTACACACCCCACCAGGTTAATCTTTCTGAAGCATGGTTCTCATCTGGTTACTCCTCGGCTCAAAAGCATGGGTTGATCTCCCAGGATTGAGGATAGAAAATCAACTCCTCCCTTTGGCATGAAGGTTGACTATGGATAGTAAGTATCCATCTATCTGAGAAAGTTGTGGACTGTCATAGTTCAAGGGAGTGAAATAAATGAATATTCTCGGTTACTTCCATCTCCATCCTTTTGAGATAAAAAGAAAATTAGCTTCATTATTATACTTAATTCATGAGAGAAGTGGGGTGGACAAACCAACCCATAAATTAACCAAAAATTATTCTGATCTGTTAAAACAGTTTCAATTTTATTTGAAAATTTGTGGTAAAAAATTGTTATTGTAAATTCCATGATTTATGATGCCCCAAAAGATACAAAATATCTACCTTCTAATTTTAAAAATTTTGATGTTATTCCACCTTCCCTGAATCCCAACTTTCATGAAGGACTAGATTTTACAACTTGAAATTATTGCTTGATCTTCAAAGACCAGAGCAATTGATTGGGAATATTAATTAATATGAAGGTAGAATAGCAGAGAGGAAAGATCAATGTTTTAGAAACTCATGACATCTGGGTTCTAGTTCTGGTTCTGCTAGGCATAAGTTGGATGAATCACTTATCTGTGAGTCACTGAGAGATCCCTTCCATACACATACATACATACACTTACAAGCCATATTGCTGTACTTTATAAACTTTAAAAAAAGAAAAGAGAAGAATAGCCTTAAAATTATTAAAATAAGCAAATTGAACATGATTAAACACATTTTAAAGTGTATGATATTGTAATTTCATATTATATTGGAGGAGAATAAAATTTTCTGCCCATTTGGTGTTAGAATCTAATATGATTAATTCAAAGAAAAGAGACAAAATAAAACAAGAAATAAAGAATGATCATACAAACTTGTAATAATATAAAACAAAACAAAAAACAATACAAATGGAACGTAAACTCAGAACAATAAGCAAGTTACCACTACCACTTGTATATAAAGAGAGAAGGACATGGAGAAATAAGAAAATAACCCAAGACTGCCATGGGGTAGATACAGGATTATGGGAATGTAAATGTAAGCAATTTTGAACCAACATGAAAAACCATGGACTTTTCAACAATTTACTGCCTATGAATTTTCTTTGATTTAGTGATTGAGCAAAGTATTTATTGTGGTTGAAGCTCATTTTATTGCTTGAAAATGGACTTTTCTTCCCATTGAATAAATTAGGTTTAAACTACTGAAATACAATAAACTCCCAGTGAAGAAAGATCGAGCTTTGATCCTGTCCCAGGCTGGGTAATTCAGCCTTGACCAGGGAATTCTTCTCACTGAATATATAGAGTGAGAGCTGCTGTAACCCCATCTTTATCCAAAATGCCTACCAGAAGGGAAGAAAAATATAGAACCATGGTGTGTTGAAAGAGACAAAGGAAGGGAAAGGAAAGGGGAAGGGAAGAGGTGCAAAGGGAGGGGTGGAGGAAAGAAAGAAGGAGGAAGAAGGAAGGAGAAAAGAGAAGATAGATAAAGGAAAGTTGCAAGAGAGTGAGGGCTTGCCCATTCTGGACAGCATAAGTGATTCCCCTAAATGTCCTTTCAGGACCTTCATGAATATACTCGCTTTCCCCCCCTTCTGGTCTCACTCTAATTATAACTTCACTAGGGAAATCATAGTGCATGGGCACGAAATAACCATAAACAAAAAGAAATGGTCACGCTAAGCCTAACAATAACAAACCGTTTCCCTGAAAAGGCCCAACAACCAAATGTGTCCAGCCTACGCAGGAATATACCAAAGGGATTCAAAGTACCGAAGGTATCTTTGCTGTGCACACACAAAGATTTCCCCAGCTAAGGCCTTCCAAGGACTTTGCATTGTTTGCAAGATACGTGGTCCTTCAGGCACTCCAAGGACAGAGCCTGGCTTCCCACCACAGCCCCTCTTTCTGCCAAGCCCCAGCTCACACATTATTCTGTAGGACTTACCAAAGGACTTACAACTTCCTGAGCACATTCTCCAGAGAACAAAGGAAAACTGGTGGCTTCAAAGGAGGCAGCGTGTGCTCAGAGGGATCAGGGAACATGCTGTGTCCTCCAGGTGCTCTCACCTCCTTGGCCTCCACTGGAACACCCTGACTGGAGCTTTCTTCCCTCCGAGCACTGAGCTCTCGCCATCGGATTTCTCTCTTCTCTGTTATGTGGACTTCTCAGAGGGCTAAGGTATTCCATCATTTCTGAAATCTGGGATCCTGAAAACGTGTCTGATGCATATTAATAATAGCAATAACAATAGTAAATGCTTACTGGGCACCCCTTACCTACCAAAAAATTAGGTATGAGGCATCCAGAAGACTTCCACCATGTGAACTATAACAAAAAATCCCTTACAAAAATAAAGCGCTTCATAGTTTACAATGCACATTCAAAGGTGATATTATATTTTATCATCACCAGGGGCCTGTGAAGATATTTATATCACCAATTTAAAGTTGAGAAAAGTCTTAATAGGCCGGATTAAGTAATCAGGTATAGGATTTTTGAAAAGTAATGACATGTTCTGGGCCTCAGTTTCACTAATTGTAAAATAAAATATTTGATTTGGGTCTCTTTAAAGTCCTCTTTAGCTCTCTATGTTTATTTATTTGATTTCAGAATAAAAGAATCATCTGGACAGAACCATTTTTTAAATTTAATTTAATTCTAAAAGGTGCTGGCAGGATGAACTCTAAGGGGCTGATATGTTTTCTTCCTGAAAACATATATATATAAAAAAATAAGAATGGTCCAGATGAGGAATAAAGACAAAAAGCAGAGGCCTCTTGTAGAAAGTAGCCAGATGGAAAGATATGAATAGCCTAAATTGTACGGTTGTGTTTTTAAGATGGAAGAAGGATCAGACAACCTCACAGAACAGAGAAGTGTCCCAGTTTGCAGGAGGTGCTGGATCTTGCTGCCAAACCCTACAGTTGTCAAAGGCAAGAAAGGGAGGTTTTTAGATCTTAAGGCGGATACAAGGACCATGAAGAAGGAACAAGCAGCTGTAAAGAATAACCAAGGGTAAAAAAGATTTGAGGATTAATAGGCATGATTTATAGCTCTCTAGAGATCTTTTTACCCGACAAACACAGAGGACACATTTTTTTAAGCTCATGGAACATCCGAAAAAATCAACTATGCTACAGGTCACAAAGAAAGCTTCTAAAGCCCAAAGAATCAACATCGTAGGGACTTTTGGATCTGATCACAATAAAAATAAAATCAGAAATCAATAATAAGTGGTAGTTTTTAAAAATGCTACTAGAAACTATAAAAGACATTACTAAAATATGTTGTGGTTAAAGAGAAAGACATTTTTAAAAGTCTGAAATATTTACAATTAAATAAAGATGAAAAACTTACAGGTCAAATTCTGTGCAGGGAAGGTAAGTAGTACTGAAGGGAAAATTTTAATTTTGAAGATATTTATCAGAAACCAAGATATATGTAAAGAAATGAGTTAAGTGATCATTTGTTCAAAGTGCCAGTAAAAGACTGATCAAGTAAACCAAAGAAACAAGAAGGAAATGATAAAAGATAAGAGCAGGGATTTCCAGTTAGAGAAGGGGAGTTGAATATGTGCCTTTTAATCCACCCCTCCAGAAACCTCATAAAGTGATCATGAAACAGGGTCTTCTAAGGCATAAACTTATAAGGACAAAGAAAACAGAAGATGAGGGAGCAGCAATAAAACTTGAGAGGAAATGCATAAGAATGAGTATTAACTGACTTAGAGAAGTAAGAAAGACAGGCTTAAACTGGCAGCACAGAGATCTGAGAGGCCATTTGATTTGTCTCATGAAACCTGCCAAGGGCTCAGGTATTACAGCATCCTCTGCCTCTGGAAGCGGGAGTAATAGTGGAACCAAACAAAAACAGAGGATTCCTGGTTAAAACTCTGCCTGTGAAGCAGGTCTCCAGATACCCTCCCTCACTCCATGGGGGCACCCCTCCTCCCCTGGATAGAAGAACGGAAGCCTATTCTCTGGAGATTCCCTACCTTGGGGGGTCTCCAGGCCCAGAAGAAAAAAAAAGAAATGCCAAACTCAAGTTAGGAGGATGAAGGGCAAGTTTGCGTGCTAAATTTTGGGATTCCCTTCCTCTTTCCCACTCTATCACCAGACTGCTAACAGTCAGGCTTATGGCCTCCAGGCCTGGGCTAGAAGGTCGTTCTCTGTGGAAGCTGATGAGCCAGAGGAGAGGCCAGTCTTCCCACGGCCAAGCCAGTGAGGCGACAGCGAAGCCCATAGCAGACGAGTTCCAACCACGAGCACAGAGCTTGCTTTTCAAAGCTCTACTCTTAAAAATGAGCAGACATAGAGGATGGGAAAGATGAGAAGCAAGTTGGAGGAAAAAGAGACTTTGCAGGGAGAAGAAAATTGAACAAAGAACAACAAACTAGCATTAATATATGTGGAGAGATAAGAGAAGACAGTGCATCTATGAAACAAGAACAAGTTGCTGTTATGAAGAAATAATCAGGGAACATGATAAAGATCTCGAATATTAAAATTGTAAGAGTTGACATGAAAAATGCAATAGAGGACCCAAAATATACTGTTGAGAAAATCTAAAAAAGACAGTAACTCTAACACACTAAGAGATGGGGAGTAGAAAAGATATTATTTTTAAAATTTAAGGATTAATTGCTAAATATTAGCTAAAATCTATAATGAGCTGTGAAGTCCCATGAATATTTAAAACAATTTTGGAAAATAAAGCAAAATCGTTGCATCTCATGATACCTCCGCAGCAGCATGCACCACTGGAAGAGAATACAGAGCCCAGAAACAGTCCCATGTTTATATGGACTTGGATTTGACGTAGGTGGCACCACTGATGTAGTCAGGAAAGTATGCCTAGATGTACTTAATACATGATATATTTTTCAATTATATGCATATAATTAATTCTCAATTTGAATTGGAAAGACATTAGGTTCAATCATACAGAATTGTGATATTGGACTGTTCTTGGCCTACATAAATTGCAATTTCACAACTGCAATTTGGTTTGTACAACCTAAGACACAAAACGATTAACGATTATGCATGAAAGGAGGAGGATAGGTATAGATGAACAGATTCAAGATCATCATAAAACAAAAGAGTCTCAATATGTTTGGATGATGAGCTCTGAACTGGGAAGAAGGCTCAGCTCCGTTCTGTAGACCGATAGATGATGAAGTGGGAAGGGCTGTAGTAGAACTTAGAAAATCAGGACAGATAGGAAAATTGCCAAAACGCAGTCCAAAGCCTTTATGCTAAAACAAACTCAGCAACAATGTAAGAGAAAGAAGACAGAAGAAATAATAAATGAGAAAGAATAATAAATAACAAATGAGAAAGGCATCTTTGGAGAGAAATCTGTAAAAGATGGCTACTCATAGGTATAAGGAAGGGTAAAACTAGGTAAACAGGGTGTCAGGGAACAAAAAACAGCAAAGAATAAGACTTTGAGGACAAAATGAAATGTCAAAAGGAAAGGAGAATTTTTAATAACACATCAGAATACTTCCTACAGAGAAGGAAAAGACAGGCTGCCATGCTTTCCTCAAAAAAAATGGTGATAGCATTGACAGTAACACAGAGACCCTCCACTTTTTCCCACCTCCTCCCCTCTGCCACTGTGCTCAGCATCGCATCACACACACTAAGTTCTCAAAACGTGATGAATGGACTCTTAGGGAGGGGGTGGTTGCAAAGCTATTTCTTTTTCCCCTTGAGGGGGATTTTCCTTTCGATTGCACAACTTCTTAATCTCCTTTGGATTGCACAACTTTTAAATACCAGATTTTTAAAAAGACACCAGCTTCACATATTTTTCCTGAGTAAAGGTCATAATTCTTGCCCTCTTCAAGAGACGTTTATGACAGGGAGAATTAAGCCTGTAAATTATATATGTTAGACTTGACCATGACATGATACATCTTCTACTTATAATTTAGGTGATCTTATATAATGTGTGAGACAGTAATGTAACCATTATTTACGGAACTTGGATACAGCAGGAGGCATCAATCTAAATGCCCATGCATTGTTTTTAATGGAGAAGCGCAGTGATCGATTCCAGCTTAATGCACAGCCAGAAGATGGAGTGATTGAACTGGGAGATGGAAGGAGCGTTCCCCGCAGCTACAATAACCATCTCCTCCCACCTCCCTGCCTGGGCCACTCTTACTCTACTCCAGGCATCCATTAAGCCAACTTCCTCCTACAGCCATTTACAGCCCTTCTCCATCTTTGTGAATGAAGTAAAAAGGGTGCTAAATTACCGAGGGCATTAATTACACAAGCAACATAAACCATTGCACACCGTATTAAATCATCTCTCAAATAAAGACTAAATACTTGTGCTTGCACCGACCCCTAACCAAACTTAACTTCATTTTCGGTTTTAATAAGCTTTCTCATTAAATTTCTTTACATGATTACTTTGTTGATATAAATAGGATGTTTGTTTACACTAGCTTGGCAATAACTGAAAGAGAAAGACTCTGAAGACAAAATACTCAATTACCTTCTATACCAGGAATCTATGAATCATAGCATAATAATTGAGGCAAGTGTCTTCTTTCCATCTCAGTTGCTGTCCATTTATGGCTTGGATTGGAGAGCTCGAAACCAGAATGTAAAAGCTAGGGGGCTCTGCGCTTCCTCCTGAGTCATCTTCCTGTGAAAAGTAGGTTATCTTGTTTGAGCTTCCAGAGCACCTGACACCCCTCCCCCCACCACCACCACCACATTTCAATGTGTGTTCAGAACCCTTCTCCAAACATGATGGAAAGTGCAGGAGCGCCACAAACACCTGCTGACTGAATCAAATGAATCTACCAGTTTGTATTATTTACACACTTTCTGCTCTCTTAACCATGGTGACATTTGCCCACCTTTCCTTATCTTTAAGATGGACAGCAATGCCCCAAAATATTGTGAATTCTCTGAATATCTGCTACAAGCATATTAAATAAAATAAAAATGAATTTGTGTTTTCTTATTATTTGGGAATTTTCCTGTGCCATTTCTCCTTTCATTTCAACAGATGAACTTTTCTGTGTATGAGTGAAATAATTGGGTTCTAGACTTGTCTCTGCAAATTACAAAATGGTTTTCTAAATGATTCCAGAGCCAGAGGGATTTATGGGATTTATATACCTATTTACTCCAAATTCCTATAAAAAAAATTCAAGCTCTGCTAATTACTAGTTGTATGATCCTTGGCAATATACTTAATCTCTCTGAACCTCAGTTTCCTGGCCTATAAAAAAAGAGATAGTTACAACTACTTTATAGTGAAATTCAAATGAAAGAATGGATATGAAAGTAATATGTTTATTGTAGAGTCATATTGCAATGATAATGTTTGTATGCAGACTAATCTTTGAGTTTGGAGAGATTATAAGGAAAATTCAAAACATGGTTTCTTCTCATAACAAATTTCAGATCCACTCCAGGATACAGGAAATCATTAGAAAATGAGGTGAGAGTGTACGTAAAACCAAGTTGCATGGCCCAGGCTAAGTGTGCAGCCACAACGCTGCAAAGGGGAAGTTTAAAATGGGCTGGAAATTATGAGTATTTTCTTCCCTAATGGAACAGACTCGGCTTTGCCTGAACAAAGCAGCTAAGCTATCGCACAGCTGCTTACCACTCTCTGTTACTTAAAATACCAGAAGAGCATGAGGTTTGGGCAGCTCGGAGGGCTGAGTCATCGGCCTCCTCTGACGACAACAGCATTCCTGCCCTCGAAGCTGCTCCGAGCGCCGCGAAGACGGAGCTGAAGGGAAGCGTGGCCTCATCCGGATGCCAGGGAGGCTACCGTTCTGGTTCTGCTTTGGCTGCCTGCTTCTTTTGTGACAGTGTTTGCTCTGGATGGGCGAGGCCGTGACAGCTGGAGAGGAACTGAAGCCAAATGAGAAGTGTCCTAGACTGGCGTCTTATGACGGTGCTCAAGGCGCACGGCGAGCGGGAGCTTGAGCCCATGCCCGGTGGCCTTGGTGGCTGGTACGTCACCAAGTCCAATCAATTCAATTCCATTTTTCAAGTTCTGTGAGCACCTGTTTAGAACAAAGTTCTGCGTTGAATACACACAACTTTGTAAGGGAGGAAAATAAAACATTATTTAATTGTGACAGTCAATCTCATACCTTTTATAGTCTAACCCAGTAGCACCTGGAAGCCAGGCTTTGGTCTCATTCCCTCCGCAGGTGAGGAATGGAGGCCCAGCTACCTTAGATAACCTGCCAGAGGTCCCACGACCTATAAGCTGCTGGGGGGAAATTCAAACCTGGGACTTTCTGGCACTAAACCCCAAGAGCTCTTTCCACTTAAATTACCAGACGGGAAGATGAGGCAATACACAGAAATTCTTAAAGGGTGGAAGTGTGTGGGGGTATGTGACAAGGAGCAGAATATTTCCACTATTCTAGATGATGGGGTATTTTTGCAATAGGGCAATTGTGAAGGAGTAGACTAAAAAGAGGTTGCGGGATGAGGCCACAGTTTGGAGAGCTTTGCTAGGGGTTATCACTTTGCACTCAATTTTGTAGACTTTGGGGAGTCACCAGTGGTGTATCAAGCATGGAGGTGTTAGCAGTAGTCCCAAGTGCAGACAATAAAGGGGTACCCTGGCTGGAGAGAACTTTAAAGCAATAATGAAAGCCAGCCATTCTGATTTTAATCATCACCTTTTGCCTACAGTTGTAAGCAATGCAGTGAAAAAATATTCCACCTCAAAAAAACAAACAAACCAAAGAAACCACACTTGTGTAGGTCTCAGTTTTAAACAGTTGCTGCCATTAATGTTGTTAATAATACCTTATAAGGTTTGCAGTAGCACGTTTTTATTATGTTTCCTTTAATAAACTTTGTATCTTATATGGAAGTTAACTCAGCAAACTCCCAGGTGTACAGTTGGCCCCAACACACCTCAGATGCATGTATTCAGCAGTGAGCAGGGAATGATTTGAGCTCGCCGGTGGGACAGGTCGCATCTCCAGCCTGGTCCTGTATTTAAACAGTAGAATCAAAATGACAGGTTTTGATGCAATGTTCACAGCAGCATTATTCACAGAAGACAAAAGGTGGAAGACTGTTGGGCGGTTCCTCAGAAAGGTAAGTATATAATTATCATACAATCTACAACCTCACTGCTAGGTATGTACCCTAAAGGATTGAAAGCAGGGACTTGATCAGATATTTGCACACTGATGTCCACAGCGGCATTATTCACAATTGCCAAAAGATGAAAAAAAACTTGTGTCCATCAAGAAAGAAATGGATAAATAAAATGTGGTCTATCCATACAATGGAATACTATTCAGCCATTAAAGGAATGTTCTGGTACATGCTACAACATGGATGAACCATGGAAACATTAAGCTGAGTGAAATAAGCCAGACATAAAATGACACTATGTTCCACTTAAATGAAATATCTAGACAAAGCAAATTCAGGGTGACAAAGAACAGACTAGTGGTCACAAGAAGCCAGGAGGAGGGGAAATGAGGAGTTACGGCTTAATGGGCTCAGACGTTTTGTTTTGGAGATGGTAAAGTTCGGGTAACGGATGGTGGTGATGGTAGCACAACATGGTGAACATAATTAATGCCACTGAATTGTACACTTAAAATGGTTGAAGTGGGAAATTCTGTGAGATCTGTTAGCACGATTTAAAAAAAAAATAATGGGAGCTGTGATCATAAACCAAAAAAACAAAACTCGAATTACTTCAATTCTGTCATTCTATGGGATCACTTGAAATTTTTGATTTTTTAAAAATTGGAAGTGATTTGATTTGCATAGTGCAAATTTTAGTTCATGCATAAAATATTCTATGACTTTAAATACTCCTTAAAATCAAAATCATTCTTTTTATTTTTTATTTTTATAGATTTATTTATTTTTTATTTTATTTATCGCCCCCTTGCTGCTTGTGCCGCTGTGTCCATTCGCTGCGTGTCTTCTCTGTGTCTGCTTATCTACCCCTTGCTGTGAGGTCTTGCCGCATCAGCCCACGGCGCCGAGCTAGCCGGCCCGCCCTCACAAGGAGGCGCCGGGAAGCGAACCCGGGGCCTCTCATATGGTAAACGGGTGCGCTATCCATTGCGCCACACCCGCTTCCTGCCGTGAGGTTGCTGCATCAGCCCACCGCACCGCTCAGGCCGGCGTGCCCTCACTAGGAGGCCTCGGGACGCGAACCCGGGCCTCCCATATGGTAAACGGGGGCTCTATCCACTGAGCCACACCTGCTTCCCAAAATCATTCTTTTTAAGTGGCCAAATATTTTTAAACAAAAATGAAAAAACAACAACGTGATGGATTCCATTTACTATAGGAAAACCCATTTCTTCATCCAAGTGGGGGCGGGTATTACATATGGGTTCATTAATTCCAGGAATGCCACTGAGAATCACTGAGTGTTTTTGAGGGGAGAAGTGACAAAGCTTGGTCAAGGTGAATCATAAAGACATCATCATTATACCAATGGTACAACTAGAAAACGAAAGACATGGGTATCCACTGTCAAAAGCAATACAAAGTATTTAGCCACGGAGCACATTCTGCTTGGGTCTAGAGGAGCTACTGTGTTTTCATAGTAGAAGGGCAGCCCTACCCCCTGCTGCCCTGCCTGTGAAAGCAGACAGCTTTCATTTTTTCAGAAAACACATTTCAGGAAGACAGAAAGGAATGCAATTTGGAGTTTTTTTGGTCAACCAATATTGTGGTATGTTGAATTATATATCCCCTCAAACAAACAGGTTCTTACTCTTTTTTTAAATAACTTTATTTCAAATTCAAAAAAATAAATAAATAACAGAAAAAGGCAGCTCAATAAGCTATGGAAGCATTACTCCCAAAAAAGTTCTGTCCAGGCATTTTTATCTCACCTAATTCTAACTGCTAACTCAATTGTTCCTCTAGTGTTCAGAAAGATACACAGATGAACATAGATGAGTTAAATGACATAGTCAAGGTCTCCTTATTAATGAAAAAAAAATGAAAAAGAGAAAAAATGCTTCATCATATTCATATCTCACAAAACCAAACCCCATATTCTTTTTTTTACCTTTAGCGTTAATACAGTACCAACTTGGCTTTTGCTACAAAAATATCACAATGTTGTTGTTATAGTCTATAAACTATATTAGTTATATTTTTTCCATGTATCACCACATTCTTAACACCTTGTAGTAGAAGAACATACCTGTATGTATATTATTAACCACAATTCTCTTTTACTGCCAAAATCATTGTTATGCATTCCCTATAGTATCCTCCAGTGGTCCTCTAACAAACAATAATCTGCCTAGACTACTCATTTCAGCCACAGTCACAGTATTTGTTATATTCATTATAATGTGTTACCATCAAGTCCAACCATTGCCACATATTTACATTTGACCTTATTAAACATCCGACATCCATCCATCATCGTCTCCCTCTTCTCCCCACATTCTATCTCCCACCAACCTGCACATCATAGTCCAACTCCATAAGTCTACTCATTGTATTTAGCTCCTATCAGTGGTCCTTTTGTGTCTGGCTTATTTTACTCAACATAATATCCTCAAGGTTCCTCCATGTTCTCATGTGCTTCCCCAAGTGATTTCTTCTTACAGCTGAATAATATTCTATTGTATGAATAGATCACATCTTGTTTATCCACTCATTAGTCAATGGACTCTCAGGTTGTTTCCATCTTTTAGCAATTATGAATAATGCCACTATGAACATCTGTATCCTTGCTTTCAGTTCTTCTGAATATATATTCCTAGTAGCGGGATTGCCACATCATATGGCAGTTCAGTTCTGTATTTAATTTTCTGCTGCGGGACCGTCAAATCATCTTCCACAGAAGCTGCACCATTTTACACTCTCACCAACAGTGAAGGAGGGTTTCTATTTCTCTGCATCCTCTCCAGCACTTCTAGTTTTCTGTTTTTTAATAATGGTCATTATTAAATGTTAGCTCACTGTACGTTTTTTTTTTTTTTTTAAGATTTATTCATTTATTTATCGCCCCTTTCCCCCCCTCCCCCCCCCCACACTGCTTGCGCTCACTGTGTCCATTTTGCTTTGCGTTTTGTTGCTGCGTCAACTCACCATGCCGCGCGGGCTGGCTTGCCTTCACCAGGAGGCCCCGGGAACCGAACCTGGGGCCTCCCATATGGTAAACGGGTGTCCAACCAATTGAGCCACAGCCGCTTCCCACTCACCGTACTTTTTTTTTTCCCTTAACTTTATTTGTACATTTAATAATCGAAAATATAAACAATTAAAAACTGAAAAGCAAACACAGATGAATAAATATATACATTTCTGGTTTTTGTCACTGTACTTTTAATCTGCATTTCCCTAATAGCTAAATTCTCAATCTTAATCTGCATTCCTGTGGGTATGAACCCATCATAAATAGGACCTTTTGAAGTTGTTGTTTTCAGTTAAGTTGTGGCCAACAGAAGCAGGGTGAGTCTTAGTCCATATTACTGATGGCCTTAGAAAAAGAAGTTAGAAAAGGCAGAACAGGCCACAGGAAAAAGCAGGAAGCCAGTAGAAACTACAAGAGCAGACACAGGAGAGAGATCACCAGGCGATGAGGCAGAGATGGAAGCCGAGGAGCTCTGAGGACCCGGGAAGTCAGATCCATAACGCCATAGACTTCGGGGAGGAATCATGGCCCTGCTGAAGCCTTGCCTTGGGACTTCCAGCCTCCTGAACTGTGTGCCAATAAATGCTTCTGTTTTAAATCAACCAAATTATGTGGTATTTGTCATAGCAACCTGGAGAACTTAAACAAATATCTTGGGAAAGTCCATAGAGAAAAATCACTCTTTGGGTTTTTTGATACGGAAGTGTGTTTCTGTAACCTGGGTTATTGTTGGCAATACTCAGAGTGGCCCCAGAGGACAGACCCCCCTCACCATGCCCTCCTGGCTCAGATGAGGCTTTCACTCCCCACCCCCCACTCTTTCTGTTGAGCTCATACCCTAGGGTTTTGTCCACCCAAGTCAGTCCTTTTGGGAGCAATTGTGTGGTTGTCTGGGCTCCTTCTCCTTGTCTCTATGACCCTGAAGGCACAGAGCCTCAATATCCTGGTTCCCGAGTGACGACAAGGAGCAGAACCCATATGGGTTTTTGTCAACCCACAATGGTCCTATCACCTAGACAAGAAAGAGGCAGCACTGTTCTAAGCTCAACTCCCTAGTTGTTTGTTATCCCAGCACAAACTAGCCCAACCCAATAGGTCTATTGCTGCGGATTCTCTAAGAGCTATCCCCAAATCAAACTGGACCCGAGGAAGCTATATTCGTGTGATTCATCAGAGAGACACCAGTAGAAGTGCCTTACTGAGTGGTGCCTGGGTGTGAAGGTCAACTTGTATTGAAGGGCATGATAAGCACACCCCAAGAAGCTCATCAAGGTCCACATTTCAGGATGTTGTCAAGGATGAGGGACAACCTCAAGAGAAGTCTCAGCCTCGCCGTGGTGTTGAGAATAGTGGTGCTTCTCCTGAACAAGATGAACTGTTTCCCTCTCTTAAATATTGCAAATTGTGTATCCGATCAGGTTCTCTTCTTCAGGTTGGTTGCCAAGAAGCTTAGCGCCAGACTTTTGGCAAGTGTGTAAGACTTTGCAGGATTCATTTTTTATTTAGTCCTAACTTTGCCTCCATTCAATGCATCTAGTCTTGTGTTACTTTCTTTTTTCACAAAAAATTTTAATTGGTGTGTTTTATGTAATCCTGTACTCCTAAAGTTCTTTAAAGAACATGGTAGGGGTATAAGTAAATAAATAAATAGCTCTGCAACCATGCTACCCATTCTAAACATGTAAATGCCACTGATCTACATCATGTCACCAAAATCACACTAATAAATATAAAAACTTTAGTCCCACTAAAGCAATAATTAACCTATTCGAGATGATTCTCCTGAATAGCTTAGAGCCAAGTCAAGTTGAAGAGATTTTTGCTGGAGGTGAACAATATACAAATGTGTTTGCTTTAGTCGTGACTGTCTTTCAAGAAAGCCTTGGGGTTTAAGATGGACTATCTAATTCCTTTCTTAATTGATTTATCTAATTGTTATAATTAATTGAGCTCTTCTTGATCTCAAGTGAAATGCTAGGACTATGAAATACTATAAAAGAATGGAAAGCATATTTCTAGACTTCTGGAAGCTTCCAGAGTCTTGCTGGGAAGTTCAATTCTGTGACTTCAGCAGCAAACAGGAACATCTGGGGATGTTCAGAATTGCTCTGGGCTCGCTGAGAACTCAGGTGCTGGGCGAGCCCCAGACACAGGATGGTGAGTCTGCGGATGAAGCGAATGGGAGGAGGCTCTCCGGGGGAGGTAAGAGTTGAGCCAGATTATTCATCACGAAGCCATCAAAGCTTCCCTTATCACTCTTTCTCCTCCCTTCTCCCTTAAATATTAAAAAAATAATATAACAAGCAATTAAAGGGTCTGCCTGGCCTGGGGAGTCTGAGTGCTCAGCCTCTGGCCCTCCAGAAGGTTCTATGAGGAGTCAGGCCTCTGGACCCCAAAGGCTTTATTCTGACAGACCCTTTCCCAGCACCAAGTATGTTGGGGTCACTGGGAAAGAGGAAACTTATGAATAAATTTGAAAGGGGGTCTGAACATTTAGATGGATGCCAAAGAAGGCCTTTGTAAGTAGAATTAAGCAGTCATGGTCAGAGAGGACACATGCTTTGGCTGACCCTGCTCCACGGCAGCCTCTGAAGAGTTCCTCCAGGAGGCGGAGGCAAGGGTCTGTGCTAAATGGCTTAATTTTCTTAATCAACTATTGCATTGTGAGTTTTTAATTTCATTCCCATGCCTAATTTTTTTTTTTTTCATTTTGCTATAATACAGCTCTAAGTACCGTGGCAAACATTTGACAGTTTGCTCAGCAGGTGCTGGGCTCTGCGGAGCTTGCCTAGCTCTACCTTCTATTAATTGGGTTTCAAAATGTGTTCTTGTGTGAACAGAAGCTAAGATGGGTCTATTGTACCTGTCAACATGAAGCTGGGCGAAATAAAATATTTGGAATGTGTTTTAAAATAACTCATTGTGAGCTTGATCAGTTGAGAATTTAAAAGCAGAAATATTCTTCAACGTTCAGATAAATAACCATGCAATCAAAATGACATTAAAGTTAAAGAAATGATGGGGTTTGCTCAAGGTTCTACACTACTTTTTAACAATGAGAATATTTGCTTTGTGCCCAGAAGGACGGGCTTTGATGAAACCATTCCAGAAAAATGATTCATCAGAGATCTAGAGGCCTGGGGAAGTGATAACAACTTGAAACCCAACAACTAGGACTCTCTAAATATCTCTGGATATTTCCAATGTAATAACTTTCTCAATTTAGAAGGGTACTTTTTTCTTATCTGGAAAATCCCTGAATCTGATATTTTCAATTTTACTTAAAAACAAATTGGACTGAAATGTCAGCACCTCTTTTGGGGTAACAGATGTATGCTTGTGACTATTTTCCCTTTTTCATATATGTGCTTCCAATTAAGTAAACTTTAATGTCATGTGTTCTGCCCACAGAGGGCAGGAGATTCAGGGAATCTTCAGGTGAAGAGAGAGGAGAGAAAATTGATGGAAAGTTCTTGGTGGGTGAGGGCGGTGCCAGGACCTCTTTTTGTCATTCTCACCATTGCCACCTGTAGTTCTGTCTCGGGGGCCCCCTTCCAAGGACTGTGTCCTGGAGTTTAAACATGAGGAAAATAGAGGTGAAGCCACAACAATCAAAGATAAAAACCTAGAGGAGTAAAAGAATCTCCATGTTTGTTTCTGATTAGAGAAATAATATATTCTTATTGTAAAAATCTCAAGCAGTGGAAATAGACAAAATAAAAGATGAAAGTCCCTGAAATTTTAAATCCAGAGATGGTCACTACTAACAGTTTGGTCTATTCCTGTCTGGAACTTTTACATGCATTTTACACACACACACTTTTCTTTAAACAAAAATGAGCCATATCAAACTGTGTATTTCAGCTTTTGTCCACTTGTCAATACATCATGGACAATATTTTCATTTGATGTATAAAACAGCCACATCCTTTTTAATGTGCACTCAGTATTTCTCTGAATGGATAAGTCACTTTTTAACCCAATTCTTAATGATAAACGTTTATGATGTTTCTGATATTTCAATATTACAGTCACATGGGTGAATATAAATGGGAAATAAATTTCCAAAAACATAACTGTGGAATTAAAAAACATACACGTTTAAAATTTTGCTACATATTTCCAAGTTACTTCCAAAAATATTGTACCAATTTACACTCCCATGGGCAATGTATGAAAAAATATGCTACTGCACATATTTTTAAGCTTTGCTAATCTGATAGATAAAATAGATCTCATTATTGCTTTAATTTGCATTTTAGCTACACTGAGCTTATTTGCATATGTTTACTTGGAATCACTGCAATATTGTGCCATCCTAGCAAGGAATATGGCCTAGCTTTGTATTTATTAAGTTCTCCTTTATGTCTTTCAGTAAAGTTATATCGTTTTCCTGATAGATGTCTTACAGATTTCTCATTAAATTTATTCTTATGTATTATATAGTTTTACTGCTGATGGAACTGGGAATTTTTCATTATCTTTTCAAGTGATTATCACTAATATACATAAAATTTATTGATGTTTGAATTTGTGCTTTATTTCTAGCCACTTTCCTAAAATCTATTAATTTTAGGGAGGTTTCAGTTGTTTTGTTTGTTCTTAGGTAGAGTATCATAATGCTGCAAGGAACACATAATTTTATCCTTGTCTTATTTCAGATTCATTGATAAAGACTTTAGTCCTTCACTCTTTATGGTAGTGTCTGATTATTTTGTGTCTTAGGCCACTTTGAGACTCTAATAAAAGTTATAGATCCTCCCCCGCCTCCCCACATATGCATGTGCACAAGCAAGCAAATATTTAATACACTTGCAGTTGATTCATCCACCCCTTGAGGCCGAGGGACCTGCTAACACATCCCACGCACAGTCACATGCACACGCACCGCCGGCTGGGTTCACCTGACGTAGCTGAAGTTGCTTCAACAGCACTGGCCAAAGAGAAAATGTCACGCAGTTGAAGGGTGTCATTTGAACGCAGCAAACATTCGCTGAGCTTGCGTTAGGAGCTCCCGTTAACCAAGAGAAGGGTTAGCTGCTCCGTTCAATTAGAAACAGATGTTCTGCAGGGCACCGGTTGTGAGGTCTCCTTCAACGACTTCACCCAGGAGGGACAGATAAGTAAAAGGTGCAACATGGAAAGGGATGTTGGTGGCATGTGTGTGGCGGGGAGCACATACCTGGAAGTTGTCAGCAGCTGGAGGAAGTTTTATAGGGAATGTGCTTGTTGGAGTGAGATTGTAAGGCTCGCATTGATGTAATTAAGGTATTCCAAGGGTGGACACAAAAGCAAAGGTAGTTTGGCCTGATATATTTGCAGAAGGATGGGTAGTCTGGAAAAAAAGTGCAAAGATTTTCTTTGCACTGTCTGAAATGACTTTGGTTTCTATGGTAGCGCCAACCCAAATCACATAGTGTTACAAATCTTGCAAAACAAAGATGCCTCACATAAATAGCGTTAACTCTTGAACTATTTTGTTTCAGGGTAGAAACCTCATAGATATTCTCAGTCTTATCATGGATTTACCAATTTAGTCCTTTTTTTTTCTTTTCCTACTTAATTGATCCGGAATATTGTGGTCTGCCGAGAATGCCCGAGGGCTTTCTGAGTCTGGTACCAATTTCAGAGACTTCTGGCTGAACGCATAGTGGAAGTTGTTAGCAGTTGCTGGAAATTTAGTGTGAAAAGACAGCTTTGGAGACATTAATCCAGAAATATCAATTATCTACTTTCCTCCATAGGTCAGAAAGAATGTCTTTTGGGAATATTCAC
>JAQZBX010015970.1:0-36979 GCA_029593785.1 Cabassous unicinctus
CAGCAACCAACACCACAGAAACACCCAAGGCCATGCCACTGAGTGCAGGGCAGGGATAACGTGACAGAGAACGGCCCAGGAGAGGGCTGGAAGGCAAGGAGGTGCACAGCCATCCGAAGCTGACAGGAAAGCTGATTCCCAGGCCTCCTCTTCTGAAAAATGGGCGGATGGTGGCAAAGACAGAGCCAAAGGAAGCGAGCATGTCTAGGACTTTCCACGGCACATTGTCCACCATCAGTGCTGGGAAAAAAAAACAACGGAAACCGCTACTGGGACGCTCTTCATTTCCAGAGGAGAAAAGCTAAGGAGTAGAGAGGGGCAGACACCTGTCCGAGGTTACACAGCTGGGAAGCACGGAAGTTGGGAAGCCGGCAAAAGCTGCCTGTGATCCAGGCAGCAGCCACGAAGCCAAGCGCAACCTGATCCACAGGGTGCGGGGGAGAGGTAGCCCTTTAATCCCTAAAGAGGGGGCAGCACCCCCCCCCCCAAGCTTTTCAGCCTGTTCTGTAGGAAAGAAGCAACAGAGACACACGTGCCACCAACCTGCGTCCACCCCGATGGTTTGCCTGTGCCCCTGCTGCCACCTACCCTCCTTGCATACTCTTGGGGACCCCAAAACCTTAAGGAACCCAGGCCAAGTAAGGTGGGTGAAAAAGGACAGGAAGTGGGGCCCGGGAGGGGGCCATAAGCCTAAACTGCATTGCTCTCCTACCCAAGCAGTTGACAGGGAGGGTCACCTTGCACTAGCATCCTCCTCTGAGGGAGCCCCTCAGTGTTTCCACTATGGGGGTAGTGGGGGCCAGCAAGGCAGCTAAGCCTACCCCATGCCCACCTTCTGTGTCAGGCCCTAAAAACTGAAGGGTTAGCACATCAGCCTCCAGGCTAGCAGTAGAGCTGAGTATGAGGCAGCCTCACAGTCCAGGGGACCCACTCTAGGTCCCTAAGGAATCCCCCCGCCCCCATGGCAGAGTGGCACCCTCCCATGGAGTCCCATCCAGCTGCTGCCCTGAATATTTGCAAGAACCAACTCGACCCACTCAGCAAAATATATTAAGTGGGGCAAGCAATTTGCGGACTGTTCCAGAGCCTGTCAGCACCTCTGGTGTTGGGTTCATGGGCTGCTGGGTACTGGGGCATCTTGCCACACTGGGTAAGTTTCCGGTGTTTGCACTACGGGACCATCCCTGAGCCTGCCAGGCAATGCCCTCCCCTGCGCTTGAGGTTCAGAGACTAGTGACCAGCTGGGCCGGGTTTCAGGAAGGGCAAGGGCAGTCTCCACTCCTACACAGACCTGTGCAGGTCACCAGAGCCTCGGTTTCCTCATCTGTAAAATGGCAATGATGGTGCCTGGCTCACAGGAATATGGCCAGGATGCTATGGGAGGCCAGGAGCAGCGCATCCAGCCCAGGGCCAGACAGTGCAGAAGCAGTGGGAAAGCATCAGCCGCGACCCAGGAAAAGCCAGCCGGGTTCTCGCTGGGGAATGCAATCAGTAAGCGTTCTGTGGTGCACGCGGGAGCCGCGCGCCTTCAGCGTCCCAGCTTGTTCCACTTCTACTCAGAGATGCGTTCCTCCCGCTCTGCGCATGCGGTGAGCCACATGACTTAGGCCTGAGCCAATCAGCACTTCAGCATTCCTGGCCGACAGCGATTGGTCAACAAAAAGATCCCATGACCTAAGCCAATCCAATCAGGGGGGCGCTCGGGGCTGTGGTGGGAGCCTCCAAAATAAAGGCTCTTCCTCTTTTCCACTGCGCTGCCCCCAGGAGCATGCCAGAGGTGTGGGGGCAGCTGCAGCCAGGGGTCAGTTCCCGAGGCACAGTGTGACAAGGGGGAAGAGGAGCTGGGAGAGTTGGGTTTGAGTGATACCGCTTGATCACTGGGACACCCCTACATTTTTGCCTTTCCAATCCCACAAATTTATAATGCCTTATTGGCCAAAGCTATATGAATTACCTCTTTGTGCACCTAATGCTACTCCGAGGGGATCTCTATGAGGCGACTTAGTGAGTTGCTCCTCTGCCAACTTGAGCACAAACCCCCTACAACTCAAAATCCATCTTGGCAGCCACCAGTCAGCACCCATCTCTCTCCAGTCACAGTGAAAGAAGGAAGGAAAGGCTGGGAAAGCCCCTTCCCACCCACCTAATAGCCCCCAATGAGAAGTTGGTAGTGAAAGTCAGCCAGGAGCCCACAGAATTAGGGCACAGGGAAGCGGGTGGGTGTGATGAAATAAAGTTGATTTCTCAGCAAACCCCCAGAACAGCCCCTGCCTCCTGAGCAGCCCCTGCAGGAGGCACAGGCCCATCCATAAATGCTTGAGCAACTACAGTTCCCAATCTGCCTCCCGAGCCCCTGTCAGGACCTCAGGGCTGACATATAGTCTTCCAACAGGACCCAACGGCCTGTGCAATGTTGAAAGAATCAAAAACAGGACCCAGGAATCCAGTTCCTCTACAGAAGCCTGGGAAGATCCAGCAGCCATGAGCCCACACTCCAAGTAGTATCAAGCTGTCCCCTTGAGATGGGGCATGGGCTCACCAGGGTTCCCCATCTCTCCCTGCCACTGAACTCATCTGCTCACTTATGTATGGAGAAGGAGCTGTATCAGAAGGGTCCTTAGAGATGGCTGACTACACACACACACACACACATACATACAGATACACATCGCCCCACTTCACACCTAGACAAAGTGAAGCCCGGGAGGGGGAGAGACAAGCCCAGGGTCCCACGGTGAGTTGCCAGAGCCCAGCCCAAGGTCTCTTCAACACCCCTCCACCCCTTCCCCAAGGGATCTTTCCTTCCTGATTTACTTTGTGTCCTGGTTTGAGTCTTTTGTGGACCCCAGAAAATTATGTTCTTAAGCTAACCTATTCCTGTGCATGTAAGCCTATTGTGTATGGAACATTTTGGTTAGATTCAGTTAAGGGACCTTTTGATTAGATTGCATCAGTTAAGGGTCTCTGATTAAATTGTGGGACCAGGGTGGGTCCTAATCCTTTTGCTGGAGTCCTATATAAATAGAGGAGAAAAGGGAGCCGCTATTTTACCCTGCCACGTGAAAGACGACTCCAGGATCACCTGCAGCTGCAGAAAGACAGAGAAACCCCTGAGGCTGAGAGAGAGGCCAGAGGCTGGAATCAGAGGAGCAGCACAGAGCTGAAGAGATGAGCTCCAGAGGAGAAGGGGAGAAACAAGCCATATGCCTGATGACCCACAGCTGAGCTCTGGGAGAAAGCGAGACTGAAGGAGAAGGTAGAGACCGGTTGCCATTTTCCCTTAACAAATGGAAGGAGTCCAGGATCTCCAGCAGCCAATCTTTGGCGAGGCAGCATCTCTGATGATGCCTTGATTTGGACATTTTCACAGCCTCGGAACTGTAAGCTTTTACCCTAATAAATTCCCATTATAACAGCCAACCCAAACCTGGTATTTTACCTTGGCAGCCTTTAGCAAAGTAAAATAGTTTGGTTTAGACCAGGAGTTTTTTGTTTCTGGAGGTCACTGGTGACCTTTGTGAGTTCCATTTAATAGACTGGTTTCTGAGGGTATATTATTTAGCATTGAGTTCAGCCACATGTAACAGCAACCTAACTCTGTGGCTCCCAGAAGTAGGCAATTCAGGATGGTGCAGTTTGAGGAAGGCATCGAGGACCTAGGGTCCTTCTCTCTTTCTGTTCACCGCACCTAGCCTTTGGTTTTTGTCCTCATGGCCATATTATAGCTGCTGAGCCTCTAATCACATCTACTTTCCAGTCAAGAAGAAGGAGGGCAGTCCAAGAGTTAGTGACAGAAGACGAAGAGCAAGCTCAGTATGCCCTTTTTTTTTTCTTCTTAACTAGGAAAGCAATTGTTTGGGGGAGGTCTCACCCAAATGATTTCTTTTACTTTTTTACATGATAGAAATAGGTTCCATGAACCCCAAGGAGGGCCAGAAACCCATGCAAAACCTTGGATGTGCACAATGGAATTCCTGTGGGGAAAGAGGCAGCGCTTTCCACCATTCTCCAAGGGTGACTCCCCAGGTCACAAGCAGAGCAGATATGGAGAAGAGGGTATAGCAGTTTGATATTGTTTACGAATTCCAAAAATAGATATTGGATTATGTTTGTAAACTGGTCTGTTCCTCTATGGATATCAGATTAGATTGGATTCAGAGGTTTCACTTTTACTTGATTAAATAATGATTAAGGCTTTCATTGGGCCACATCACTAGGACATTGAGTCCCTGCCAAGGGGGCAGGGACTCAGAGAAAATGACATGGCAGAGGAGAAAGTTAGAGTTTTGATCCTGGAGCCCGGGAAGTAAGCACACAGAGAAGCAGTTACATGAGGAAAGAAAGAAGGCTCCATTAGACATTGCAGAGGCCTGGGAAGAGAGCCGAGCCATTTGCCTGATAGCTTATAGCTGGCCTTGTGGAGAGAGCAGAGAAGCTGAGCCCAGAGAGATACAAGCCCTGGGAGAGAGACGAGACTTATCCCAGCCTATGGCTGGTATTGGAAGAAGTTGGGAACATGGAGACTTAAGAGGAAGAGGAAGCCTGAACCCTCACAGACGTTGGCAGCCATCTTGCTCCAACATGTGGCAACAGACTTTGGTGAGGGAAGTAACTTACACTTTATGGCCTGGTAACTGTATGCTTCTACCCCAAATAAATACCCTTTATAAAAGCCAACAGATTTCAGATACTTTGCATCACCACCCCTTTGGCTGACTAATACAGGGGGACAGGCCAGCCTCTGGGCACTGGGGCCCAGGGTCTCCAGGGTAAACCCACATCCTCCCTGCACATGCTTCTCAGTTTCCTGTGCATATTCCTTTCACAGCTCCCAAATGAGCTCCACTCAGCCCCAAGCAGGGTGCTGCGGACACAGCCAGGGACAGGAGAGGGAATACACAATCCCACATGGCAACCAGACACTAAACAAATCCTGATGCTCAGGATACAGTTTACCAAGAAGCATGGGTGTGTTTAAATGTCCAGGAAGGCTTCCTAGATGCAGTGGTGTTTAGGTGACACCTACAGAGTGAGCTAGATAAAGAGGGAGGGGGAGAATGCTGGTTGAGCCCTGAATCTCAGCAGTGTTGCAGCCAACACCTACTCTTCAGGGCACTGAACTCACCAGAACAACTAACAATATGATGATGATGGACAAACCCCATCCCAAAAAAACAGAGTATCTACAACTACAAGCAAAACAGTTCCTTCCATCTGCCCCATCAGATCTAAGCCCCCTCTCAATCTGAAGCAGAGCAGGCATCATCATCCCAAAATCCTCAAGATTGAAGAATGCACAAACATAAGAGGGGAATGCAGCCATGGACCAAAGCAGACATTATTATTGTAGTAACAGAAGAACTTGTAAGATTGGTATAAAGATAGTGGTTATCAGAGGTTCTGAGGGGAGGGGAAGGAAAAGTAGGTGAAACATAGGGCATTTTTAGGGCATTGGAATTGTTCTGCATGATATTGCAATGATGGCTACAGGCCATTATACATTTGTCAAAATCTATAAAATTATACACTACAAAATGTAAATCATAATGTAAACCATAGACCTTGGTTAGTAGCAATACTTCAATATTTGTTCATCAATTGTAAAAGTGTACCACAATAATGTAAGGTGTTTGTGATGGTTAGGCTAATGTGTCAACTCAGCCAGGTAATTGTGTCCAGGTGTTGGGTCCAGCAAGTACTGGGCTAATTATAATACAAGAGCATTTATGGACTTTGATCACCAGTGAGTTTTCTGTGTGGATGACTGATTACATCTGCATTGATCAGGGAGATTACATGAGCAATGGGTGATGCTTTTATCCAATCAGTTGAATGCCTTAAAAGGGGAAGTGATTTCAACATTCAGGGAGAATTTCCCAGCTCATCTTTGGACAGCCAACTTCTCCCAGAAATTCATCAAGGACCTTTCATTGGACTTTCATCGGAGCCCCTGGTTTGCAGCCTGCCTGGAGAACCTGTACTTGTGCATCCCCATGGTCGCGTGAGACTCTTATAAAATCTCATATTATTGACAGTTATCTCCTGTTGATTCTATTTCCCGAGAGAACCCTGACTAATATAATGTTATTAATAGGAAAAATGTGGGAGGGTGTGGAGTATATGGGAATTCCCTATACTTTTAATGTAATTTTTCTGAAATCTAAAACTTCTTTAAAAATTAAGTTTTTTATATGAAAAAAAGAGGGAGTGGTGAGAGTGGTCTAAGGAAAGGACCACTGAGCTGGGCATATCCAGGGTTTGAAAAAGTCCAGTATGGCTGGAGGTCAGGCAGGAGGGGGGACACAGTGACAAATGAGGCTGGAGGCTGGCTGGGCCCAGAGCATGGGGGAGCCAGTGGGCTTGGATTTTTTTTTTTTTTAAGGGCCATAAGAACCCTTGAAAGGTCTTGAGCAAAGAGAGACATGATTTGATTTGTGATTTATAAAATTCACTCTGGCTAATGGAGAGAAGTTGAGGGATGCAGGAGCAAAAGATGGTGGCTTGGAGTCAGGAGTTGGTACAGAAATGGTAACTAGGGATGAACTTCAGAGATGACTAGGAGATAGATGTGTCAGGTTGATGGGTGACTAGATGTGGGGGCCATGGAAAGAGGGGGGCGGGGGGCCTGGGATTCCAGCCAAGTAGAGGGTGGAGTCTGGAGGGAGTTCAGATGCCAATGCTGGACATGTTCCATTTAAGAAACATGAGAATCGTCCAGAAAAGGAGTCCTGGAGGCAGCTGGGCAGGAAAGTGTGTAACCCAGGATGAGTCCTGGGCTGGACATGGGGAGCCTCTAGTCAGATACCCAGCACATTCATCCTTTCCCATTGTCTGTATGATAAAACCGCTCTCCATTCCAGGTGCTTTGGGGATCTGACCTTCACCCTCAACCTCAAAAGCAAGCAGGAGACTTAGGCTAGACACTCCCATCACTGCAACTGGTTTCAAGATAGGCCTTTGA
This sequence comes from Cabassous unicinctus, assembly GCA_029593785.1. Taxonomy (NCBI): domain Eukaryota; kingdom Metazoa; phylum Chordata; class Mammalia; order Cingulata; family Chlamyphoridae; genus Cabassous; species Cabassous unicinctus. Next base: position 6,962 of record JAQZBX010015970.1, read on the forward strand.
CCCAAGCAGGGCCAATCAGAGCCTTCCCCAGGAGTCTTGCGGGAAGCATCTAGAAAGGAACACTTGCCATTTCAGAGGGAGGATTGCCATCTCAGAGGACAAGGTAAGCCTAGAGCCCACAGGTGGCTCCATACAGGGAAGGCCATCCTGAGATGAACGCAGAGAGCATGTTCTGACACCAGGGCTGAATGCCTGGATCCAATTGTGCCTGAAGCTGGACTCCTCAGGACTCCCCAGATAAGTGAGCCCATAACGGCCCTTGTTTTGTTTCATCCAATGTAACCTGGTTTTCCATCATGTAAACTGAGTGAGTCTTAAACAACCAGGAAGGTAATAAGCCGTGGAGCAGGCTGAGATCACACTGGGCAGCAGGGCAGACTGCCAAGAGCAGGGGAAGGGCAGGGTATTCCACTCTGACCTGTGAAACCCCGGCACCTAGAGAGCCCAGAATTTCCCACAACCCTTCCATGTAATATTCCTCACAGGTGGCCTGAGACCCTCTGGAGCCTTCCCACTGCCCTTTAGGCAGTGCCAAGGCAGGGTCGGGGGAAGGAAGGGCCTAGGCCTTCTCAGGGGCAGCTTCAAGTCCCAGGCACCCCTCTCCCCAGCCCCACAGCCCCAGAGCCTACCCACACCTGCCTGCCCTGCCCTAGCACCTGAGCCCGCTGGAGCCCAGGGTATGGGCCTTGAAAGTGGCAATCTTGTTAGGAAAAGTGAAACTCATCTCTGTCCCTTTGGCCAGAGATCAACTTCTCTCTGTCTTCTCTATGTAGCCATTACTGACTCTTAATGTACAGTATGGGCGACTGAATCCCAACAAAAAAGACACATTCTTAGGCTTTATGTATGCTCCTGTGGGTGTGTATCCATTTGTAAAGACTCTGAAGATGTATGATCAGCTAAGGTGTGGACCCATTTGGGAAGAGGATTTCTAATATCCTATTCAGGTGTGGCCAAACTGAATCAGGGTGTGCCTACATTGGATGACTGGAGGCCACAGGAAGAAGTTGGAAATCAGCAGAAACTGAAAGAGCAGGAGAGAGAGATGGCCATGTGGCAGAGGCAGAAATGGAAGCCAAGGAGCCCCAAGGATGGTGGCAAGCCAGCACCAGAACACGACAGACTTCAGGGAGAAAGCATGGCCTGGCAGGTGCCTTGCTTTTGAACCTCTAGCCTCCAAAACCATGAGGCAACAGATGCTTGTTGGTTTAGCCCACCCATGGGGCGGTATTTGTCTTAGCAGCCCTGGCAAACGAAGGCAACCAGCAAGACTGGACAGAGTGGGAGCCTAGTCAAGGTGGCAGCCCAGCAAGGGAATGCCAATGCCCCAGGCAGTAGCCCTGGCTTCCTTCTCACCGTGAGACCCTGGGCAGGTCAAGGGGTCCCTCAGAGCCTTGGCCACACAGTGGGGGCTCTGCCTCATGGGGGTTGTAGGAGCTCATCTGGAGCTCCTCGAAAAGGGCACACACCTCCTCCCTCAGGCACCAGGATCTGACTAGGTCTCAGGGATCGGACCCTCCCCATCCCCTTGTCTGCAGAGATTTCTCCTGCTGGCCCTGTCTGGCCAGCAACACCAGGCCAGAGAATTCTCCAGTGTCACCTAGAGTGGGGAAGCATGGGTGGGGCGGGGGCATGTCCATCCTATTGGAGTCTCAACAGTAAGGGCTGCAGTGGCAGAACCCAGGCCCTCACCCACTCACGAGGAGCTGCCACCCCGGAGCCAGTCCCCAGCGAGTCAGTGGGCCATCAGCACCTGACCGAGAAAGCCTCCAAGGGTCAAAGCAGGAATGGTAGGAAATGTCTCTTGTGGTTTTTTTTTAAATGCAGTTATTCATGTTTATTCTTTTTATTGGATGCAAGAAAGACAATTGCATGCAGGAAAATAGGGTAGGGCCTTGGAATCAGAAAGACATGTGTCCAAATCGTGGCTGCAAAGTTCAAGGCAAGCTCGGGTTTTGGAGGCTCTGTGTGTTCATCTATAGAATGAGGGTAATAGTAGGCTATACTCCAGAGCGTGTTATGAGGATCAAACAAGACAATGAGGCACAAGGTTCTCAGCATACAGCATGGTACAGAGTGGGGTTGTGGTAAATTGCAGTTACTGTTACTTTATTTCTTATGCCAACAGGCTTCTCATTGGGTTTTAACGAGCATGTGAGAACGATGTGAAATTAGCACAGCTATCATGGGTCCCAAGAGGTACTAGAAGGCTCTTGACTACAAGAATACTTTGCTAAGCATTTTTTTTTTCTGATGCACTGCAAAAAAGCAAAGTTTAACCCCTCCCTGAGAATATTATGAAAAACGCCTATCTAGTGCCTTGTAAGGGAACCAAAAACTCTACACTTACCAGCCTCTGGGGAAATAAGGTGCACGGTACGTCTTATGAAGCTTATCTTCAATGTGGCATCTCCTGAGTGTGTACCTCTCCCTGACTCCAGTAGAATTTGCTCCTTGGCTGTCCAGGGATCCTGATTTCAGTTATTTTGGGAAGCCATGCCTCCCACACTCTCAGTTTACAGGGTTCTATAAACCTCAGGCCCTGACTTCTGCAGCTGACTCCAGCTCTGAGTGATACCCAGCACTTATCAGTAAAAGATGTCAGCCTGGCACCACCGGGAGGGGGGGACGGGGGTGGGGGGGACGGACAACGACTCTCTGATTCACCACAGAGGGAATCAATCTGAGAAAGAAGTCAACACCCAGGAAGGCAAGAGACAGCCAGAGTTCCGATGACCTGGATCCAGCCACACCTGAAGACTTCTCCACCATGTGAGCTAAGAAGTTCCCCTTCCTGTTTCAATGAATTTGACTTAAGTTTTCTGTCACTTGGTACTGGAAGCATCCAGCCCAATGCACGGATATCAGAATCCCAATGTACTCCATGGATTGGGAGATTGCTGTCCATAGTAAAGAAAGTTACAACAGCCTTCCTTTAAAGCAGAGAAACAAACTCAGCCAAGCCAGGCAATAGCAGGGGTAGTATTTCCAGGGATGGGAAAATTGACCTGAAAGGGCCATTGGCTATTAGGAGAGGCATGGCCCATTTGTGACAGTTTGAAGTTCTTCTATGAATCCCAAAAAGAAAGAGATTATGTTCTTGAACTTATCCATTCCTGTGACTGTGTGGCCATTTTGATTGGACTGCATCAGTGAGGTGTGACTTAGGTTGGGTCTCCACCCTCTTGCTGGAGCTTTATATAAATGGAGACACACAGAGAGAAAGACAGAGATGGGAGGCCACCATTTTTGACCCTACCATGAGAGAGAGAGAGGACTTGGGGATTGCTAGCAATCAAAGCTGAAGCACAAAGCCCCCAAGAGTCTGGGCCCATGGAGCTGCTCAAGGCTGAAAAGAGGAGCCATGTGCCTGATAGACCACAACTGAACTCAGGAAGAAAGTAGAGAAGCCAAGACTGAGAGAGGAGGCCCAGAAAGAGACAAGCCCTATGCCTGGTTGCCCACAGCTGAGTTCCAGGAGATGGTAGATTCTGGAGGGAAAAGCAGGCATCTTGGCAGAGATCAGTCATTTCTGCCACATGACAAAACCCCAGGATCACCAGTAGCTGACTTTGGTGAGAAAGCATCCCTGATGGGGCCTTGATTTGGACATTTCACAGCCTCAGAACTTTAAGCTTTTACCCCAAATAAATCCCATTTATAAAAACCAACACATTTCTGTTACTTTGCATTGGCAGCCTTTGGCAAACTAAGATCCCACCTAAGCATCTAAACTTAAGATGCAAGCCCACAGCACCTGTTGTGACCTTGCACATTGACTTCTGCTCCGTGGTCTCTCCACACATCTTCCCAGAAGGCTAGTTCCAGAGATTTTGCAAAGAAAGGGTTTCAGTGGTCCCGGCAGTGTGGGAGTGCTGGATTATACCACACTTGAGAGGTTTCTTTATAACCGAACTTCTCAGCGCCCATATACCCTGATGGGATGCCTTGGATCTCCCAGAATGAACACAAAATGCAGAGTTTCCCAAACTGAGGTCCACTGAATCCCATTTGCTCAGAGCAACTTGTGCTGCAATCCTGCAGAACACCCCTGGAGCAATGGAGCTGTAGAACCCTGGCTTCTCTAAGTGTGTCCCACAGACCCAGAACATCAGCCTAACCTGAGCGTTTACTAGAAAGTCAGAACCTCGGGTCCACCCCAGACCAGCTGAAATGGAATCTGCATTTTAACAAGATCCCTGGGGATCTGCAGGCATACCCTGCTTTGCTATATTTAGAAACAGTGGATCCTCCTATGTATAATTGTCATCTTACCCTGTCTGTCCCAGCTGGGCCAGTTCATATCTGGTACCTCTGGACGTGCTGTTCCTTTTGTCCAGATGGCCAACAGGTGCCTTTTCAAGCTGGTGACTCATCCTCCAAAACCCCATTCAAATAATAACCCCCCCAGGTATGGAAAAAATATGCCAAATGTATACCATGGACCCTAATCAGTGGTAACAGTCTGATGATATTATCTCATAATCTGTAACAGATGTTCCACAATGGTGTGGTGTGTTGGTGAAGGGGTGTTGTGTGGGAATTCTACACATGTGCATGACTGTTTTGTAGGTTCACAACTTCCATCATAAAAGTATCTTTTTAAAAAATAGCCCCCTCGCCAGGAGTGTACCCTCAAATCCCTGGCCAGAGTGCTCTTCAGCCCACCTGCCACCCAGAGGATGTAAGTCCCAGGGTGGGTACTGGGCCCCCCATGTCTCTGACCAATACGGAGGACACACACACATTAGGACATGCTGGCTGAATGAATGAATCACCGAATGAGCAGATGAATGAATGATACAGGGCAAATGCTGAAAGGCTCTCCATCCGGAATTCATTAGTACCCAGGAGTTGGCATACCAACAGGCTGCATCATGTTAAACCCCATCCCCCACCCCACCCCTGATTCCCTTCCATTTAGGAAATTCATGCCAGGGTAAAATGTGATCCATTCAGGAGGCCCAGGATGTCCTCAGAGACAACCGGGGAATCTAAAGGTTTGCACCATTTTCACCCAACTCCTCTGAGGACATTTATAGTTCTTTATACCGTGCCCAGGTTCTAACTCCATCCAGCCCAAAGCAGTGATTTTCCTGAGCAACAAGTGAAGTTTCCTGCATCTCCATAAAAAGACCGCCTGCGGTGGTTTGGCTCAAGTGTAATTGCCGGCTCTGCAGACAGCAGTACGCGCCCTCTCGGTGGCCTGGGGACAGATGTGCTCAGGGGCCAGCCGGGCTGACAGTGGCCAATCACTTGAGGCAGGAGCATCCTGACTGGCAATTAAGGCTGAACCCACGGTGGGCGGTTTCAGATGTCTGACCAGCAGAGTCGGCCTGACCACCGCACACCCAAACCAAAATAGAAAACTGCAGTGGCTTCTGCCGCGTGCCAGGCCAACGAACCGCCGGACAGAACACCGCCAATGTCAGCCTGCTCTCTGAGCATCGATCCAGGCTTCCTCTGAGGCCCCCCTTGTGCGGAGCCACAGTCCCTCCGGGGGGGTCCCCAGAAGCAGGAGAACTTCCCAGGCTCCAGCCACAGCGGGTGGCCCAGGTAATCCCCAGAGGGGACCGCCCCCCAACTTCTTTCCTATCCTCCAGCACCTGACCCCACCACTCCCACCCACAAAAAGCCAAGCAGCCTGTGGACACCACAGCCTGTATTTTCCAAATGCTCCCCTTGGCTCAAAACCCAGAGAGAAAACCTACTTTTCAAATAATAAGTTGGAGTTCACCAGGAAACCACACACACACACACACACACACACACACTCATCAGCGGCTCCCTGTCAGCCAGGGGACAGAGGGCTATAGGCATTTCAGCTCCCAGGGCTGGCACCACCTGCACACACGGAAATGAGAAAACTGTCTGCCAGCACCCACACACACCTGTCACACCTGCACAGGGACACCCACTTAACCTTATGTGCAGAGATACACACATGCACAGAGACAGGGTGGCACATTCACCTATACACCCAGGTGTATATGCAACCAGATAATGAGCCCACACCGACATCCTGGAAACGCATGTGCAGACACACACTCACAGCCATACCGCACCTACACCGGTCCACTCCTGGATTTGACACGTGTGCAGACAGGCATAAGAAAGACACACTCTGCTACATTATGAGAGCTTCCAGAGTCTGGCCTTCTCCCTACATAAATTGCATCCTTCTCAAGCCAATCAAAATAGAATGATCTTCCAGCCAACCCCGTTAGACGGAGCCCATGTCTCCCTAAGGAATGGAAGGTAGGGATACCAGGGCCTCCTGCAAGCCCTGCCTTCCGCGGGACTCCCGGGTAACTGGCTTCTGAAGCCCAAGCAAGGTCGATGGAAAAAAAAAAAAGGAGCGAGAGAAGCCCGTGCTCACCAGGCCGTCGCAGTTGCTGAGCGCCACAGAGGAAGCTTCGGGCAGGCCAGCCACATCCCCGACGAAGAGGCAGGTCCCAAGCAGGGGCTCCACCCGCGTGGCGCCTGTTTCGCTCTGCCACTCCACCGTGGCCCCGGGCGCCACGAGGCGGGAATTGGGCCGCAGCCGCAGGTGCAGGTCTCTGCCGAGGACCGTGACATTGTAGAAGAGGCGGCTGCCGGGGTCCTCCTCGCTGCCTCCGGGGAAGCCCGGGTTCTGGACCGGGGCGGCCCTGCGGGCTCGTACCCCTGCCCTGGTCGTCGCCGCCGACACCACGTGGGACACCAAGCGGCCCTGGGCGTCAGTGCGCACCGGCACCGCCAGGATGCGCTCCGCTCCGGGTCCCAGGGGCCCGCCTGCAAAGGGAAGGGGCGTTAGACCGGTGGCGACATCTCCGCCGGGGAGCCCCGCACTCCGCCCCCAGCGCCACGGCGAAGGGAAGAGGCATTCCGCCAGGTAGTCCCCAGGAGGTAGCCTGCACCTCCCCGGCTTTCTTGCAACAGGGAAGGGGCGTTAACAGGGCCACCAAGCCGGATTCCCGCCGCCCCCGGGCCGTCCCCCTCCAGGACCCTGCAAGCCGCTTCGGGTTGGAGCTCCGCGGACATCTCGCAGTTCTCCAGGGGACAGCTCCGTCAAAGCGCCCCCCGCCCCCCTGATCATACTGTCCTTGGCAGGACGTAGGGCGGCTCGGAAGTCATTCTCGGTTGCCCCCCTACCTGTAAGCCTCGACCCCTCGGCGGGGCCGTGCCACCCGAGTGCTCTCACCGCTCGCCTCCGGAGTGGCGAGAACTCGGCTTACCCCTGCCATAGGCGGCCTGTCCTCTGTCCAGCTCCTGGTCAGCCCTCTGTCATCCCCCCATCTCCCGGGGCACCCGAGAACGGGAAGAGTGAAGCAGGGTCCCTCCGATCTCCGTGGATCCCCTCCTGGTCGCCCCAACCCATCCACAGGGCCCGAGGCGGCGCGCTCAGCACCCGGGCTCCTCCCGAGCGTCCCCGGACGCGAGCCCAGGCGCCGCCTCGCCCTGGCTCCCCCGGACCCGCTGGGGCTGGCGCTGCGCTCTCCGCCGCGGGGCTTCCCGGCCCTCGGGCTCCACACTCCGCGTCCCGGGAGCCACGAGTGCTCCGAGGCTCCCCACTAGACCGAGGCGCCCGGGTGCGCCGCGGGGCGCCCCCTGTGCGACCAACCCGGCCCCGAAGTTGGCCAACTTGGCCCCGGGCGGGGCGCACGGAGTTTGCCCAAGTCGTTCTGGACGACGCCTGGGTAGGGGGCAGCGGGGCATGCGGGACTGGGCCTGGCCGAGGGGAGGGTCGCCGGGCGAGGGGACCCGGCTGCGCCTACCTGGGGGGTCGGCGGCAACGGCAAGCCGGGCGTCCGCGGGCGACGGCGGCGGCAGCAGCAGCAGTAGCGGCGGCGGCAGGAGCAGCAGCAGCAGCAGCAGCCGCGCGGGGCAGAGCAGGCGGCGAGCGGCTCCCGCCGGCGGATCCATGGCAGCCGGACCGCAGCCGGGGCCCCGCACTCGCAGCCGGCTCGAAAGTTCCCCGCGCGCCGCCCAGCCCACATCTGGGGGCAGCTGGAGCCGCCCGCAGCTGCAGCACCGCAGGGCGCGGGGCGGAGGAGGCGCGGCGCGGAGGGGCGGGCGGAGGAGCGTGGAGGGGGAGGCGGGGAGAGGGAAGGAGCGAGCGAGCGAGGGAGGCGGGAGGGAGGGAGAAGGCGAGAGAGGGAGAGGGCGGGGACGGCGGGCGCCTCAGCCTGCGGTGACCCGGCGCTTCTTGGCGCGGCCGCCGCCGCGGTTCCCAGCTCGCAGCGAAGCAGAGACACCCCCAGGCGGCGGCAGAGCAGCGCCGCGGACCAGGCTCGAGGAAACCCGCCGCCGGCCACCCTCGGCGCGCCCCGCGGCCTTGGAGGAACGGCGCGGGCCCGAGCATCCCCACCCAAAGAGTCCTCGAGGCGCCCGGGTCCCACCCGTCCGCCTGCCGCGGGGCTCAAGGGACCGCCACCGCTTCTCTCTGCCCCCTGGGGCAGGACGGGGAGCAAGGATGGAGGGAGGAGGTCCTGGCTGCTGGTTCTCGGGGGGAAGGCGCGGAGAGAGTTCTCTGAGCTTGGCCTGATGCCGGGTGGAGGCCCCGGAGGCGCGAAGGTGCACTCCAGGGGCTACCCCAAACATCAACTTTTGTTCTTACAAAGGCCAGTATGCCCGCCGTCTCCAACTCCTCTCCACCTGGACTCCCTGTTCCCCTCCATTGTAGCCCCTGAGCACAGCCTCCTCCTGCCAGACCTCTAGCCTCCCTCCTAACACGTGTTCGAGTTGCTGCCCTCCGGTGTCCTGAGTCCCACCTGGATACCCCCTCCCCCGTGGGCATTCAGCCCCCAGCCTAAAAAAGGAACTGCTGCACCGTCTGACCACTTTTTCCAATTCTACAGCCAAAGCCGTCCAGGCTCCATCCTGGGGCAGGTTTGCTGTCAAGTCCCAGGCTCAGCTGGAATTCCTCCTCTCTTGCAAGGTCCTGATATTTTCACTGCCTGAAGTTACTGTCCCGGAAGGCTGAGGGCCTCTAGCCCAGGGACCCTCCCTCCACAGGACCTGCCCAGTTGCTCCTTCCCAGGCACGTGTCTGTGAGAACGCCCAGTTTCTGCCTCACTTCCCCAGAGGGTGGGCATCCATCCCTTTTTATCTCCATTCAGCCTGTCCCCTGTCCTGTGCGTGCTGGATGACAGCCTTGGACAGGGTCCGAGGACCGGGAGAGGACTAAGGCCCTCTTCCTGCCCACTAGGAGGGCCTGGTCTTATGGGGAAAGTACATGACTTGCACAACTTGCACAAGCTGTGATTTGGTATCCTCAGTTCTGTCATTGCCAGGATCTAGATGTGAGATCACTGAGGGTACCTAAGATGGATCCGTTCCCCAGACAGGTTCATTTGGCTTTCTGAGTGTTTTCCTAAAAACTAAATGGGCTGTCAACAAACTTAAATTGGATGGGATTTCACAGAGAATGTTGATTTCCAAGTGTTCCTGCTTTTCAGCCACTAAATGGGGCACCTGCCCTGCACTATGCAGAGCATCTGTTTTCATGGCCTCTGATGACCCAGCTGACTGCAGAGAAAGGTGGATGGTGATCAGTGTGGAGGGAAGAGCTGGGCATTCAGGAGGGCTTCCCGTAAGAAGTGACATCTGAGCTGAATCTGGAAGGCTGAGGGAGCCAGGCAGCTCAGAGTTGGGTCCAGTTAGGTAGGTGGTAAACCTGAGATTTACAAGTCTTTTCCACTCATTTCTCACTTGGTTTGTCTGTGCTTTCATTCTCCTCCAAAGATGAGTGAAACCCAACCTCACCAGTTTCAAGGGTCACAGTCTGCCACGGCCCAAACTTCACTCATTTCTCTGCCATGTTTACAGTCATTACCATATCCTCTTACTACCACAACCATTAATTTTTTTATACAGTACTAAATAATTTACTTAAATTTGCTACAGATGCTTTAAATCACCACCATCAATGGAAAAGCCAACATCCCTCACCATCGATCAAAGATAAGTGTTGAAAAACAAATAAAATGAAAACCAAAACGTTATCAAATTCCAGATGCTGCTGCCTGCAAAAGACGCTGAGGCAGAAGCTGATTAGCAAGTGTTACAAAAGTGTTAAGACAGACTAGCACACGCAGAGACCTTTCCTTTGATGTAATCAGAAGGATGGAAGGAGGACTGAAAGGGAATAATAACTTTCTCACTTTGTGAGTCAATATATTCTGCCATGTCCAGTTAGTAAAATGTCTTACACACCTCGGGATACTTCTCTAATATACTTTTCTGAAGGGGGTTTGTCTCCCGGACACATCTGGGTAACTCCAGGCAGCTGTTCCTTCTTATATCACCCTCAGCCTCTGGAGGCTCTATCCCTGGCTTGGGATGTCTTGCTACCCAGACAGAGCCCCACAAGGATGAATGGGAAGCAGATCATCCCCACAAGGCACCCCTGCAATGATAACCCACCAGGCTGAGTGGATGAATCAGACACACACATAAAAAATTTGTTATACCCTCCATGGGACAGGGGGATGGGGGGGATTGTAAATATATCCTAGCTTCTAGCCCTGATCTCCAGTCTCAAAAATATGTCTCTTCTTCTTGAAAATTGCTTTCTGACCCACTGGTACTGGCCTCTCCCCCTGATCCCTCCTCTCCTTCTCCAGATGAAGTGTGGGACACAGAAATTCCCAGTGATTCTTTGCTCAAGCCCTACTTATTCAGTCTACATCTCCAAGACACAAACTGAGGACCACGGGGCCAATTCAGCTTGGACGCTTACTCTTTGTTTAATGTGTGTCATGTGTGTTTGTGTTTAGCAGAACCTGAATGCCTTTAGGTCTGGCTTGCACTCTCTGGCTTGACACAGTCCCCACCACCCCCTAGTGTCCTACATCCACCTGTTCCTCATGTTTCTTACCAGCCTGGTCCCTGAAGGCTGTGGAACAGCCCTGTGTTATGGGTGAGGAGAGGAAGGAAGACAATTCCCCATCAGCTTTGGCTCTCCAAGCCCACTCTCTCTCCCCCACCGCCCTTGAAATCTTTCCAAGGATGTGAGGCTCAGAAACAGATGGGGACCTTTCCTTGTTGTCTTGGGTGTCTCAAATCACCACAAATGCCTCAGAGAAGGAGTAGGAGAGATCCATATTAAGAAAGGAAAACATTTTTCTCCCCACCAGATCCAGCCCTCAGTGGGAGAGGTCTCCCATGTGGTTTTGCAGTGGGTCAGGGCTCTGAGCTCAGCCTCTGGCTTCCAGGCCACACATCCCAGCCAGGAGCCCATTTGAGAACCATTTCTGTCTCCTTGACGGTCCAACAGAAACCAATGTGCAGAAGGTCTTCTGTCACCTTCCTTGGCAGGCCCTGCCCATGCTGCCAGCTGCAAGCAGATGGAGGCAGCGAGATTTCATGGGCCCGCTCTCTGATGGGCAAGCTCTCGAGGATGGTGGGGAGGGAGCTACGCTCTCCCAGCCCCGTAGGTCCTGTAGTGACTTTGGTGGTTTGGAGCTGTGTACCCCAGAAAAACATGTTCTTAAACTTAATCCATTCCTGTGGGTTGTGGACTCCTATGATTAGGAGCTTTTGATGAGGTTACTTCAGTGAAGGTTTGGCCCCACTGAATCAGGAAGGGTCTTAATCTGGTGTCCTTAGAGAGAAGGTCACAGAAAGAGAAAGCCACTGGGAGCAGCCAGAAGTTGAAAGTCAGTGGAACCCGGAAGAGAAAGGAGAAGCCAGGAGAGGCCGCCACATGCATTGCCATGTGACAGAAAAGCCAAGGACTAAGAATGGCTGGCAGCCAGCTCCATAACACCACAGTCTTTTGGGAGAAAGTCTTGCCTTGCTGACGCCTTGGTTTGGGACTTCTCCTAGCCTCAAAACTGTGAGCCAATAAATTCCCATTGTTTAAGCCAACTCATTGCATGGTATTTGCTTTGGCAGCAGGAAACTAAAACAGTGGCCTTGTCGAGGGGACTCTGAAAGCAGCAGCTATGTCCCTCTCCGCTGGTGGCAAATGGCGGGTGTCATGGTCCCAGCAGATGCCTTGGCAGAGTTCTGGCCTTGGGGAACAATATGTCAGGGGAAGGCCAATTAAACAGAATGTGGTGGCTGGGTGGTCTTTGGGGGAGTGCTGGTTCTCACTGTTTATTGAGACACACACACACACACACACAAACACACACACACTGACAGGGGTACTATATCAGGCAAAATAGGAAATGTGGGTAGATGTCCAGGCAGTCATTGTTTTTATTGCCCTGTGCCACACAGAGGTGTCACATCACCATTAGATCAGTTCTGCCTTGAAGTGAAAGACTAAGTGCTTAAAGTTTGAAAGCTTGGGATTCAGGCTCAGTCAACACCCCTACATGAAGACACACCTTGGAGGCTCAGATTCAATCTAAACAATAATGACTCATCAGGGAGGATAAAAGCTCTCTGTCTACTTGGGCCTGCCTACTGGCATGTATGCTTAACCCAGCAGAGAGGGAGTAAGGCCCGAGAATTTCAAAGGGGCTGTCTGGGTGGGACAGACTATGACACCCTGGGACTGCTTGGGTTAGGGTCTAGATCCTGTGTCTACCTGTGTCTAGTGTCTCCCAGGAGTCATGAAGGCCATTTGATCCAGGCTTCCCATTTGGGAATGGTCTCTGGATCCCTTAGGATGCTCTTGGCTGCAAGTAAAAGAGCTAGCTTAAACTATAAGGAAATGCATTATCTCATGAGCCAGGATGGCTGGAGCCCCCCCACCCCACCCCCCCAGCGAATTCAGTGGTCTTAAGGCTGTTGACTTTGCCCTTGGCCAGGAAGAAAGATGGTCAAAATGCTTCCAGATGTCCTTCCAGGTGGCCCTGTTGACTCCCCCTCTGGTCTTCTGGATCAAGACCAAATTGCATGGCCATTGCTGAACCAGTCACTGACAAGGGAAAGGGAATTCCTGGGATGAGTCTGTGTTAATCATCTAGGGCAAAATGGATGCTGGAGGGCTCAACCCCAGTGTCTTAGTTCATCAAAAGGCTGCCAGTGCAAAGCACCAGAAATGGGTTAGCTTTTATAATGGGAATTTTATTAGGGAAAAATCTTAAAGTTCCAATGCCATGAAATGTCCAAATCAAAGCCCCATCAGAGGGAAGCAGATATGGCTCAAGCAGTTGGGCACCCTCCTCCCACATGGGAGGTCCTGGGTTTGGTTCCTGGTGTCTCCTAAATAAGACGATCAGACACAGCAAGCAGACAATGAGCAGACACAGTGAGCAGACACAATGAGCAGACAAACAAGAGAGCCATCTCAGGGCGGGTGGTGGAGATGATAGATAGATAGATAGATAGATAGATAGATAGATAGATAGATAGATAGATAGATAGATAGATGATAGATAGATGATAGATAGATACCTGTTTTAAAAAAAGAAAGAAAGAAAAGCCTCATCAGAGATGCTTTCTCACCAAAGTCAGCAACTGGTGATCCTGGGGTCCTGCCACATGGCAATGCAAGATGGCCACCAATCTCTGCCAAGGTCCCTGCCTTTCCCGCCAGAATCTACTGCCTCCTGGAGCTCAGCTGTGGGCAACCAGGCATAGGGCTTGTCTCTTTCCGGGCCTTCTCTCTCAGTCTTGGCTGCTCCACTTTCTTCCTGAGTTCAGCTGTGAGTTATCAGGCATATGGCACCTCTCTTCAGCCTTGAGCTGCTCTGTGGGCCCAGCCTCTTGGGGGCTTCGTGCTTAAGCTTGGCTGCTAGTGATCCTCGAGTTCTCTCTCACATGGCAGGATCAAAAATGGCAGCTTCCTTTTTCTTTGTGTATCTCTTCCTCTGTCTCCATTTATATAAGGCCCAGCAAGAGGGCAGAAACCCAACCTGTGTCATGCCTCACTGATGTAATCCAATCAAAAGGACCCTACAGGGCGATGGAATTGTACTATATGATCTTGCAATAATGGATACAGGCCATGTTAAATTTCATCAAAATGTATAAAAGTGTATAGCCCAAAATGTAAACTATAATGTAAATCATTGACCATGGTTAGTAACAATGTCTCAGTATCTGTACATCAATTGTAACAAACGTACCATCCACATGTAAAATGTTATTAATAGGGAAAAGGGGGAAAGGGGGAGGATGTTGGGTATATGGAAATCCCCTATATTCTGTATGTCACTTTTCTGTAACCTAAAGCTTCTTTGAAGATAAAATGAAAATAATAAGACACTGGGGGAATAAACAGAAGAAAGTGTCACTGTGCATACAAGGCAACAGATTTTACAGTGATGAAAGACATAATGCCAAAATTTTTTTAAAAAGTTTTTCATCATTATTCCAAATTTTTATTTTTTTTAATATTTTATTTCTTATTTTTAAAACTATCATTATTATTTCATTTTCTTATTAATTGTATTTGGTTATTTTGTTGGCTTCATTTTTTAAGAAGTTTTAGGTCACAGAAGGGTTACAACTATGACAGGGGAGGATCATTGATGCAGGGTGTCAGTGATGGGGGATACATGGAGGAGGTTCATATCCAGACACTATAAGCAGGGCAAATAGCTCAGGAGTTTGGCGCCCTGCCAGTGGACCCTAGTTTGGAATTTATGCTCCCCTGTGGGACAGAGTTGGACTCAGTTGTGTTTTCCAACACATGGCTCTTCTGCCCCTTCTATTTGAACCTATAGTTAGCACTAGAGTTGATAGGTGTATGTCCAAGAGACTTAAATCTTTGGGCTGTCCATGTGCCAGCTGGGCCCCGAATCTCTATAGAGTTGCACCACCTACTCTCCAGTTCATTGGACCCACCCAGGCAACTAACAAGGAGGTAATGACGGATAACGACCATCCCAAGGAACAGAGAGAGTCTACAACTGCAAGCAAGATTGTCCCATCCATCTGCCCCATGGGATCTAGGCCTCCTCCCATTTACAGGTGGAGTGGACATCGCCATTCCAGAATCCTCAGGATTGGGGAATGAACTATGGACTAAACTAGACTTACTGGTATTCTAGTATAGACTTATTGTGATTCTAGCAATGGAAGAAATTGTATTATTTATGTGGAGGCAGTGGCCACTGGAGGTTCTGATGGGAGGGAGAGGGAAAAACAGGTGTAATATGGGGGCATTTTGGGGACTTGGGTATTGTCCTGAATGACATTGCAATGTCAGATACAGGCCATTATATATCTTGCCATAACTTACAAAATTGTGCGGGAGAGTGTAAACTACAATGTAAACTATAATCCATGCTTAGTGACAATGGTCCAAAATGTGTTCTTCAATTATAACAAATGTACCATACTAATGAAGGATGTTGTTAATGTGGGAAAATGTGGGAGGAGAAGGGAGCGGTACATATGGAAATCCCCTATATTTTTTATGTAACATTTATGTAATCTAAGTATCTTTAAAAAATAAAAAAATACATAAATTAATTAAATAAATAAATAAATAAATAAATAAACAAAAGGACACACATGCACAGGAATGGATTAGTTCAAGAACATAATCTTTTCCTTTTTGGGATTCTTGAAATAACTTCAAACTGTCACACCCAGTGTCCCCCCAGCACTTCAAATTACGCATTTACCTTTACTTCCAAATGAAATCATTGTACAGTCACACACTCATCCTTCCCTGGCAAAAGCCGTTATTCATGGGTCTTTGTGTATATGTCCCATCTCTAAACAAAATCATCCATAGAGCATGTCAAAGCAATGTCTTTATTTATAAATCCTGTAAACATCCTGTGAAGGACACAATTCTATTACAATGTGTTTTTTGTGTTAAAAGCCTTTGGTCAACCTGCTTGAGCATTTCCTCATTTCTCACAATCCTGGGAACATCTCCATGGCCCCAGTCTTTCTTGACCTTTGCGGTCTAAAAGCTGCTGGGAGTAATATACCAGAAATGGGCTGGCTTTTATAATGGGAATTTATTAAGTTAAAAGCTTACATTTCTGAGGCCATGGAAGTGTCCAAATCAAGGCATCATCAAGAGATGCTGTCTCGCCGAGTTACAGCTATGGGTGTTCAGGCCCGTGGCAGCATCACCTAAAGATGTTTTCTCTCCAAGCTCAGCTGTGTTGATCAAGCACATGGCAGGGCAGTCTCTGCCTTCTCCTCCAGGCTTACTTTCTCCCTGAGCTCAGCTGTGGGCCATCAGGCATGTGGCTCATCTCTCTCCTCTCCTCCAGGCCTCATCTCTTTCTGTGCCTCTGTGCTTTGCTGATTCCAGCCTCTGGCCTCTGGGGCCTCTCTTCTCAGCCTCTTGGGGTTTCTCTGTCTCTGACATTTTTTTCTGTGTCTTTATTCCTCCGTTTATAAAGGATTCCAGTAAAAGGATTAAGACTCACCCTGGGCCCTGCCCTACTGATGTGATCTCATCAAAAGGTCCAATCTACAATATGTTTACATGCACAGGAATGGATTAGCTGATCTTATGATCTTCTGGGGTCCATTCAGCTTCCAACTGCCACAGGGTCCCTGGCCTTCAAAGGCTTTATTCCCCCGGGTCACCCTTCATATGCAGATATGCCCCTTCTGTCAAGTCCAACCTGACCCTACTTGGTTCCCAGTATCAAGGATGAAGGGGCCTTCCAGGGACTGAAGATCCTGGAAGGAGCTGGTGGTGGCAGTGGCTGCCGATGAAATCCAGAGACCAAGACCTGGTGGGAGGAAACTCTGGGTGCAGGTGGAGGACCTTTGGCCATCACTGCAGCCACTGGGGACTCCCTGGGGAACCCCACTGCTCTTTTATGGTTGTCCAGAGGTCCCATCACTAGAAAGTTCCTTCCTGGCTGGCACCTTCCAGATGGTCCTTCCACTTCTGCAGAAACACTGAGACCTGACACAAAACTCCTGGGAGGGCATGGAGGTGCTAGTCACCTCTGCACCCCACAAATTCGTGTCCCCTTCTTCTGATTCTTCTGTACAAATACATACACACACACACACACACACACACACACACACACACACATATATATATATATATATATATATGCCTGTATCATTGGAGCAAATTTTAAGGTTCTCCCCTCCCCAGATGTTTACTTGTTTTTGCTCATAGTTGTTTGCTTTTTGTCTGCTTGTTATCTGCTCATTGTCTGCTTGTTTCTTCTTTAGAAGGCATGGGGAACCAAACCCAGGACCTCCCATGTGGGAGGCGGTCACCCAATTGCTTGAGCCACATCCACTCCCTGCTTGTTTTTGTTTTTGCTTGCTATCTGCTCGTTGTTTGCACATTGTCTTGTTTGTTGTCTGCTCGTTGTTTTTGCTCGTTGTCTGCTAATTGTTTGTCTTCTTCAGGAGGCACCGGGAACCGAACCTGGGACCTTCCATGTGGGAGGTAGGGTGCTCAACTGTCTAAGCTACATCCGCTCCCCTTTAAAGCTTTTTTTAAGTGAAATAAACCATCTCTGGGCCTAGTTGTTCTTGATCTAGGAACAATATGGGGAGGGGGAGGTGGCTTCTGGCAGCCTCCAAAGGGGGTTCACACTGTCCCCTAATGCCTATGGCCCCTCCTCAAGGCTGGTTCCGATGGATGTCATCTCATGTCCACATAAGTGGCCCCTCCACCCAAGGTGAGCTCTCTTTTCTGAGCTGTCTCTGCCCTGGGTTCTCCTCTCCCCCCTGGGGGGTGCCTCTGCCCCATTCTTCTTTCCACAGCCCCATCCCTACCCATTCCACCCCCCTTCCTGGGCATTCTCCCCCTTTCTGGCGAGTTCAAGAGAGTCCGTATGAGCTTCTCCCACACACCCCCATCAAGATGGAGAGGCCCACCCCCAAAGAACAACCCTTTCGACTTCCTCCCCCAGCTTCACTCTCCATGCAGACAACCAGCCAGGGTCCCGGGGGCGTCGCGGACCTCCTCTGCTTTACCGCCCCATCTAGGCAGTCAGCAGTTCCACCATTAGCTCTGGAATCTGCCCCTCCTCCCTGCCACTCCCTCAACCTCCCCTCATCCCCTCTCCTGAGACACCATGGCAGCCCCCGCGCCATCAATCCAATTGCACAGCGGACCCTCGAAATGCTCTCCATCGACTTGGGTCTTTTCCTCTCCCACTCATCAGACGGGAGCTTCTCAAAGACAGCACCCCTGCCACTGCCTGCACACATGTCTGCCCCGTCTCCGTGCCTCCTTTCGCCTTATTTGGAGGGTAGGGATTGGGCAACGACCTCCCACTGGTGGGCAGAGCTTGGTGCCTGGCATAAAGGTGTTTTCAACCAAAGGTTGATGTTAGCAGCTCCTAAGACCTGTTGGCAGCTGACCAGAGGAACGTTCATTTGGAATACGGAGGCAGGGCTCCAAATTAGAGAGCTCCCTTCTCCACCTTGTCTGCGTTGCCATCCCAGGCAGCCGGGAGTCTTATACTTGGGGTTGCCAACAGGGGGATTTCAGCCTGGACTCACCTAGCATTGGTGATCTCAAGTCCTCTAGCTTGGGGAGGGAGGGAGAGAGGGGGTGGTGCAGGGGAGAGAGAGAGAGAGAGAGAGAGAGAGAAAGAGAGAGAGAGAGAAGGAGGAGGACAGGGCAGCTCAGAGACAGCCCACTTTGCAATCATGTGACCTTGGGAAATTTACTTTATCTCCCTGTGCCTCATTTTCTTAAACTGTACAATGGGCACAATATTATCACCTTCCTTCACAGGGTGGTTTTGAGAATTAAATGATTTAATGCCTACAAAGGGCTTTGAACCAATATGTAGCAAACACCCAAAAATATGAGATAATATGGCTCTTTATCATTTCCTGTACAGGAGACACTGCACCCATGCACAAAATTCTACAGACTGGAAATTTTCCGGAGTAAATTAGACCACATACCTTTCCCATGCCATCACTGATTTTAGAACTAAACCCTGGCTGTACTGCAAGACCTCAGTGATGCTAGAGTTGATTTTGCCCTGATAAAAATCTTACCAAAATTGTACAAAGCATGGGACTGTATGACACAGTGAATCCTGTGATGGAAGATAGACTGTGAGAATGTTCTCTCATGAACTACAACGAATGTATAATACTAATACAAGGTGTTAATAATCAGGTGGGTTGGGGGAAAAATACACCAAATGTAAAATATGGGCTATAGTTAGTAGGTAATAGTAGTACTATTTTGACGATGCTCTTTCATAGTTTGTAACAAATGTTTCACAACAATGCAAGGTGGTGGTGGTGGGGTGATGTATGGGAACCTTGATGATAAGTGCACAAGTTTTACTATACACCTACTGTTTCTGTATGTTCATGTTTGAATGATAGATTTCAATAATTTTTTTTAAAAAAAAACCTTGCCTGAAGACTTGCAAGAAATACAGCAATGAGCAAAGCATAGCCTGGCATACATAGTAGGTGCTCAGTAAATATTTGTAGAATGAATCAGCAAAATAGGATAATATCAATGAGAGATGCTATGAAAAAAATAAAAAGGGGACTGTGATATAGAATGAATGGGGCAAGGAGGGGAGGGACAGGGAAATTTGGGGCTTAGACTTGACCAGAGAGAATTTACCAGAAATGGGACAGCCTAAGCAATGAGCTTCTCAAACAGCAAGACCAGGATGTGCAAAGTCCCTGTGGCAGGGAAGAGCTTTCTCTGCTACAGGAAAACCAAGGAGAGTGGCAAATCTGGGGGGTCGAAAACAGGAGGAGATAAGGTCAGAGAGCCAGCCAAGGGACACAAAAGTTGGGCCTTGCAGATTGCCTCCAGGAGTTTGCATTTTGTTCCAAGTGGAGGGTTTGGGGTGGTGGGGGGTGGAGGGAGATAAAGCAAGATAACGTTAATTTCAGAATGCTCTGGGAACTGGAAAGAACTCACTCAGCATTCTATAATGTTCACGGGGATACTGCGACATTCTCAGGGGACAGATCACCCATATCCCTGCCCTATGACCGTCCCACCTATCCTGGTCAAAGGGGACTGGCCAAGCCACCCCTCTCTTCCCACTGGAGTGGAGAGATGAGGACACTGGAAACAGCAGGAGTTGACTGGCCTGGGGCAAGTGCTTAGGTAAATTGTCTCCTGGAATCCTCATAGCATCTCTACAGGCTTGGGAACTGTGATCATTCCCGCTTACGAAAGAAGATGCTAAGACCAGGGCATGGTAACCCCCAAAGAGCAGTTTATCCCAGAAGCCAAGTGTTCAGCACCCCACAAGGGCGTCAAGAGCCTTGCCTGAGACCCCTGAGCCCTGCCCTTCTGGGGACCAACTCCTGGAAGCACCCAAGCATCCTCCCTCTCCCTCCTCCCTCTTTTTCAGAAAGCAAGGGAGTCATTAGCTATTGCTTATCAACTCCAGCATCATAATGCCTGTATAAGGGATTGCCAGCTGGTGGCCCACAGGTTTTTGTTTTTCACTCGAACTATTTGCAAAGATTAAAAAAAACAAAACAGATATTTCCCGTGAAAATCTGCCATCTCTGGCTCCTCTGAAAAAGACGAACACATCTGGCCATGCTGGGCCTGCTCTACCATGGGGCAGCCAAAAACTGGAGCTGAGGGGCAGCTGCAGACTTTGGGTGCTTGCCCCACCCTCACTGTTCCCACTGCCCCCTCCACCTACCTGGCCATGGGGGCACCCTGGCCTTGACATTCCCCTACCCTGGGCATCCCTGCTATCTCACCCAGGCATCTCCACAGCAGCCTCAATTGGCTGAAACTTTCCAAAATATTCATTTGCATGGTCTCCCTGCTTCCTCCAAGGAAGGGGCCATCCCCCAGTCCCTTGGCTTGGGTCTAAAAGCACAGGCTGCTGGAAGGGCAGACAGGGAGGTAGGGCTGCAGGGTTAAGGGTGAGGTTGGTTGCAAGGGGTGTAGGGGTATGGGGGAGGGTACTGCAGGAGAACTGCCATTTTGAGGTTGAGGGGTGCTGTAGTTGGAGACTGTATGTACCCCAGGAAATCATGTTCTTAAAGCTGGTTCATTCCTGTGGCTGTGACCCTATCGTTGGTAGGACCTTTCAATGAGGTCATTTCAGTTAAGGCATGGCCCAGGATGGGCTTTAATCTGCTTACTGGAGTCCTTTATAAGAGAATGACATTCAGACAAAAGGAGAGAAAGCCACTGAAGCCAGAAGGTGAAAGCAACAAAACCCGGAAGAGAAGGGAGAGACCAGCAAATGCTGCCATGTGCCTTGCCATGTGACAGAGGAGCCCAGGGTCACCGGCAGCCAGTGTCTGGGGAGAAAGCATCACCTGATGATGCCTGGATTTGGACATTTTCATGGCCTCAGAATTGTAAGCTTGCAAGTTAATAAATCCCCATTGCAAAAGCCAACCCATTTCTGGCTTGGCTAACAAGTTAATATGAATTAGGGGGCTTGCTAACAAGTTAATATGAACGGAAATCTGAAAGTCAATTCAGGGCACCTAACAGGTAACTTTCCGGGAGAATGGAGACAAGAGCATTCTTTCGCACACGTGCACACACACATGCATACTGTCCCACAGAGCATCACACGTGTGTAGTGATACAGGTGTGCAAACAGGCATCCAGATGCATGCTGACCCATAGGCAGGACACCTCCCCACAGAGCCAAGAAGCACAGACACACACCCGGAGCCCATGCAGCGCTCGGGCCACCCTAATTGCATTTCTGAAAATGAGAAAGAGGAAATCAAATGACTTCCAGGTGGCAGCTGTTCCCCCACAGCGATTTCCCATCTCCCGTTCTGGACGGCTGCAGCAGTAGGGCAGCCTCGAGCTTTCCTTGGCATGGTCTGACTGCCAGTTGAGCTCCCACCTTGGCCAGCAGAGCCTGTGCACCAGAGCTGATGGCTCAGCCAGGAGTGAGGGTGTGTGGGGGGTGTGGCTGGTGGGAGCCACAGGCCCTGCTTGCTGGGGGGTTCTTCCCAGAGCCCAGGGCCCCAGCTTTCCCCTGTTATAGCTTAGGGGCCCTAGCTTGTCTGTACCTTGGATTCAACCTCAAACTCTGTACTCTTACATGGCCTCCCAGACAGACTATTGCTATTGGCCATAATACAGTCCTCGACTTTTGAGCAGGCAAATTATGTTATCAGCCACTCTGAAATACCTAAGGTCAACTGAGACCCTCAGATCTTTTTTTTATATACACATAGTAAAGTCCACCTACTCACCCTTATTCCTAAATTGGGCCTTGGCAATCAAGTTTTGAACCTCAACTGCAGGTCTCATGGGTTTCCTCTCACTGGCTTTAATGTGGGGGACCATGAGATGCAGAACTGAGCAAGAGCAAGACCGCAAGCCCAAGCAACACCAGGCGTGACCCAGCTCTGGTCTTAATGCCAAGCCCCTGCTTTCCTGTATCCTCCTTGAGGCACAAGAGCAGTGGTGGATGGACCTGTGAATTGCAGAGCCAGGGTGGTCCTGGACAAGTCATCACTGTGTAGACAAAGATCCTGAGCTCCAAGGACAACAAGGTGACGGAGTGCCTGGGCTCAAGACTCATCTGAGGCATTCTGTCCACTAGGATGGGTGACACACAGCAGCAGGGAAACTGATGTCTCCAAAAGGTTGAGCCTCACTCTCACTAGAAATTGGGCCTCTGCTACTCTGGGCTCCAGCCTCGGACTCTCTGGACCCTGGGCATTGGTTTCTTGGACCCCAGGCCTTGACCTCTCTGGACCCTGGGCCTTGGCCTCACTGTGCCCTGCATACTGGTTCTACTAGCTCTTCGACAACCTTCCCCAGCCAGAATTCCCACCACCATGCTCCCTCGTCTCTGTGCTCACCTCCTCTCCCTCAGGGACATTCTGAGGCTCCTGAGCAAACGCTTTCTGCAGGAGGCCTGCTCCACCAAGCAAGCTGTTGTCCTAGAGAAAAAATAAAAACCTCCCAGCCTCACTTATAACGAACTTGGTCTGTTGTGCAACTTCGCAGTACAGAATGTACGTGTGCCTAATCTCCCCACCATTGCATAATTTTCCAGCTGTTTTCAGGCCTATTTCACTCTTCGTCTGGCATATTTCATAAGCCATATATAAAAATTATATCTATGTATATATAAAATCGAGCATATGTGTGCAACGAAACGACAAGTGTGAAACGAAGGAAAGGAGTGTGGGGGACCAGGGCTTGGCAAAAAAGGCAGATGAAACAAGTGTAAACATTTTGAATGCCACCTTCTAGAAGTCTGGGAGAGGAACGAACTTGGGCTCCATTTACATTTAAAGGGAGATATTCGCCCAGTAAAATCAATTTCAACTTGCGTTTGATTTCCCTTTTCTCCAGTAATTTTTTATTTGGTTTTTGTTTTTTTTGGTTAGCCCCTAAAATCCCAACATTTTGTTGTTACAGAAACTCTCTGCACATCTTGCTGCAAAATGATTCTTAACAACATAACCCGAGAAACCCTGTTAAGGAGCAGAAAGGCAAGGAATGACAAATTCCTTAAATTGCCTGTTGTCCCTAAATTGTCTCATCACCCACTGTGGACCAGGGCTGGAGGGGTCCTGCCCAGTGATGGGTTCTGTGAAGTCCATCCTCAGAGAAGAGGCTCAGCACGACCTCCTAACGGAAATACTAGGTTTCTGCCAGGTCCACCAGGGTTCTGTGTCACATTCTTCTGGGACGAGGATCTGTCCGGAACGATGCTTATCCATGGAAAAGTGGCTGGAGGACAGGAACCCACTGGGCCTGGTGGGTCCACATCCCAGGCCCTAAGCTGGAGGCTTCCAGGCAGAAACCTATAGGCCGGCATGCTTGGTTTGGACAGCACAGTGATTTGAAAAAAAAAAAAAAAATTAAGTGATGTAGCTAAGCGGTTGAGCACCTGTTTCCCATGTACAAGGATCCAGGTTCAATCCCTGGTACCTCCTAAAAAAATTGATTTAGATACTATGATGGTTTGAAACTATCTATGCACCCCAGAAAAGCATGTTCTTAAAGCTAATCCATTCCTGTGGGTGTAAACCTATTGTAAATAGGACCTTCTGATTAGGTTACTTCAGTTAAGGCATGGCCCAGGGTGGGTCTTAATCCTCTTACTGGCATTTTTTATAAATGAGATGAAAAGAGAGAGAAATCCATGGAAGCAAGAAGCTGGAAGCAATGAAATCCAGAAGAGAAGGGAGAGACCAGCAGATGCTGCCATGTGCCTTGCCATGTGACAGAGGAGCCCAGGATCACTGGCAGGCAGTCTTTGGAGAGAAAACATCACCTGATGATGCCTTAATTTGGACATTTTTCTCAGCCTCGAAACTGTAAACTTGTAAGCTATTCCTATTGTTAAAACCAACCCATTTTATGGTATCTGCTTTAGCAAACTAGAACAGATACATACATTTTAAAAATTAAGAGATTTCTGATTACACAGCTAGATCCTTTTGAGAAAATACTCTGACAACATTTGGTTCAAGCCCCAGCAGGGCAGCTTTAGCAGGAGTTGAGGAGTGACTATCCCCTTTACTTCTGCCCCTTCCTCACTTATTTCTGCTAACTCTTGCCACAATACTGCTGCTTCACAAACTCCTAAACTCTAGTGGCTTAAAAAAAATTTATTCTCAGACTCCCAACTCTGCAGGATGGCTGAGACAGCTCTGCTCCACATCTGCTCTTGAGGGGGAGGGTTGATGCAGGGACAATAGCTTCCAGGGGAAGCACACCTCATAGAAGAGGTTAGAAGTTTCCTGAAGGGTGAGCATAAAGACACAATGTCTCTTAAGGCTTGGGCTCAGACCAGTACACCAGCACTTCCAAGGACCTTTCATCAGCCTGAAAAGCCTTATGGTCCATCTTAACATGAATGAGCCAAGAAAATGCACTCACTCCCCTAGAGGAAGAAACTGTGAAGTCATGTGGCAAAAAGCTTGGCTATAGGGATATGTACTGGGTTGAATAGTGTCTCCCGAAAATTCTCATGCACCTGGAACCTCAGAGTGTGGCTTTGTTTGGAAATAGGGTCTTTGCAGATGTCGTTACTGGACTAAGGTGGACCCTACTCCAATATGACTGATGTCCTCATAAGAAGAGGAAAAGAACCACAGGCTCAAAAAAACAGGGAGAAAGCCACCTGAAGTGCCGGAAGCTGCGATTGGAGTGATGCATCTACAAGCCAAGCAACCCCAAAGATTGCTAGTAACCACCAGAAGCCAGGGGGAGGCAAGAAAAAATTCCTCCCCTAGGGCCTTCAGAGGGAGCATGGCCCTGCCGACACCTTGATTTTGAACTTCTAGCCTCCAGAACTGTGAAAGAATAAACTTCTGTTGTTTTAGGCCACTCAGTTTGTGATTTGTTACAGCAGCCACAGGAACCTAATATACGCATCAAATGTGTAACACACACATCAGGAGCCAGCTCATGCCTTCAACATTCTATCTGGAAACTGTCCGCCAAAGTCCGTGAGTTCATTAGATGCATTTTCTAACCTCCAATTTATTGCAAAAGCACCGGTTTTACCAAATGTTTCATACATGTCTTAGTTTGCTAATAGGCTGCCCATACAAAGTAATAGAAATGTGTTGGTTTTATAAATGGGATTTATTTGGGGTAAAAGCTTACAGTTCTGAGGCTGTGAAATGTCCAAATCAAGGCACCATCAGAGATGCTTTCTCACCAAAGTCAGCTACTGTTGATTCTGGGGTCCTGCCAAGTGGTAAATATGGCTGCCGATCTCTGCCAAGGTCCCTGCCTTCCCCTCCAGAATCTACCATCTCCCAGAGACCAGACAAAAGATTTGTCCCTTAACTGGACCGCCTTTCTCAGGCTTCACTTGTCCACTTTCTTCCTGAGTTCAGCTGTGAGATATCAGGCATATGGCTTGTCTCCTCAGCCTTGAGCTACTCCATGGGCCCAGCCCCTTGAGAGCCTCTTTCCACGCCTCTGTGCTCTGCTGTTTCCAGATTCTGGGACCTCTCTCATCCCTCAGAGCTTCTGTTTTCCCACAGTCCTCTCTCTCACATGACAGGATCAATATGGCGACTTCCTTTTCCTCTGTGCCCATCTCTCTCTGTGTCTCTGCTTATATCAGACCCAACAAGAGGGCAGAGTCTCAACCTGAGTCATACCTCACTGATGTAGTCCAATCAAAAGCCCTAAATCTATCTTATCAAGTAACCTAATCTAAGGTCCCTTAACCAAATTTAATGCAATCAAAGGGCCCCACACCCACAGGAATGGATTAGTTCAAAAACATAATCCTTTCTTTTGGGGATTCACCAAGTTCAAACTGCCACAATACCCCAGGCCATCATTTTTCTAGCCTCCTATGACAGTTGCCAGTTCCAAAGCCAACACCACATATTTCAGGTTACTGTTCTAGGTACTGCTTTCTGTAGCAGTCAGCTATCGCCACAATAAAACTGCTTAATAAACCACCCTGAAACTCAGCAACTTAGAACGACAATCACGTGTTCTCAAGCTCATAGCACACTGCTCCCTGTGTGTGTGCTTCCCAGGGGCCAGACTGAAGGGGTGGCAGCTCCTGGGGAAGCTCATCTCATGGAAGAAGTCAGAAGCTTCTAAAAAAGTGAGCAAAGTCTCTTAAGGCCTGCATTCAAAACCAGCACACAGCCCCTTCCTCCCACCTTCCATTGACCAGGAAAGAACAGGGCAGGGACATGACTCCTCTCTGGAGGGAGAAACTGCAAAGTCACATGGCAAAGGATGTGGATACAGGGATGAGTGAGGAATTAGGAAGATTCATGCCCTATAACACACCTTAGATTTCAGTTTCTTTCTTTGACTTCTGTTTTTCCATGTCACTTGTTGTAGGAAGTGAATTGATGCAAAATAGCGTAAAGATAAAGCAACTATCTCTTCCCTGTGAACCTTCCATATTTCCCTCCTTGTGGATAGGGAAGCATGGAGCTGATGATGCATGGGCTAGCCTGGAAGAGAAAAACGGGAGCAAGACAGAAGCCAGGAAAGGGTCTTCCTGCTCCCTGGCAGCTCTTCTGTCCCTGGTTCTAGCCCTAAGGAGGCCAGAATGTTCTTTCCACCTCTTGGTTTCATGAATAAGCTCCTCATCCTCTTCACAATTAACTCCCCCTTCCTCTACCTCCTGCATTAGTTTCCTGTGGCTGCTATAACAAATGAACTACAAACCTGGGGGGCTTAAAACAACTGTATTAGTCAGCCAAAGGGGTGCTGATGCAAAGTACCAGAACTCTGTTGGCTTTTATAAAGGGTATTTATTTGGAGTAGAAGCTTACAGTTACAAGGCCCAAAAGAGTCCAACTCAAGGTTACTTAAGAGGTACTTTCTCACCCAAAGTCTGTTGCCACGTATTGATGCAAGATGGCAGGCAATGTCTGCAAGGGTTCAGGCTTCCTCTTTCCTCTTAAAGCTCCATGGTCCCAGCTTGTTCTGATCTCAGTTGTAGGCTGGCATAAGGCTCATCTCTCTTCTAGGGGCTCATTTCTTTCCAGGCTCAGCTGCTCTGGTCTCTTCGACAAGGTCAGCTGTAGCCTATCAGGCTCATCTCTCTTCCTGGGGCCTCTGCCATGTCTAATGAGCTGTCTCTCTTCCTCTGTGTTCTTCTTCTCTGTATGTCTACTTCTGTGTGAGAGTCTGTTTTATCAGCCCAAGGGGGCTGGCACTCAACACTGAGTCGCACTCTAATAATATGGTCGAATCAGAGCCCTAATCTTAACATAATTTAATCAGATGTCTCAGCTGAATCTACTACAATCAAAAGATTATCCCAGAGGAACAGACCAGTTTACAAATATAATTTATATCTCTTTTTGGAATTCATAAATAATATCAAATTGCCACAGCAACAGAAATTTGTTCCTTCACAGTTATGGAGTCCAGAAGACTAGAATCAGTGTCACTGGGCCCTGCTTGCTCTGGAGGTTCTAGGGGAGAGTCCATTCCTTGTTTCTCCCAGTTTCTGGTGGCTGCCAGCATTCCTTGGCTTGTGGCGACATCACTTCAGTCTCTGCCTCCATCTTCACCTTACCTCCTTGTGTGTGTATTTCTGTGTATGTGTCTATCAAATCTCCCTCTTCCTGCAGGATACATATGATTGCATTTAAGGCTGTGATGCTTTGAAGCTGTGAGGACCCCAGAAATGTATGTTCTTAAAGCTGATCCATTCCTGTGGGTGTGGATCCATTGTAAGTAGGATCTTTTGGCGAGTAGGATCTGAAGACGTGACACACCTCATTCAGAGTGGGTCTTAATCCTCTTATTGGACTCCTTTATAAGAGGATGAAATTCAGACAAGGAGAGAGAAAGCCACGGAAAACAGAAGCTGGAAGCAATAAAACACGGAAGAGAAGGGAAAGACCAGGAGACGCTGCCACGTGCCTTGCCATGTGACAGAGGAGTCCAGGATCGCTGGCAGCTGGTTTTCAGGAAGAAAGCATTGCCTGATGATGCCTCGATTTGGACGTTTTCATGGTTTCAAAACTGTACACTTGTATCTAATAAATTCCCATTGTAAAAGCCAACCGATTTCTGGTACATGACTTTTGGTAGCCTAGCCAACTAGAACGAGGCCCACCTGGGATAATCCAGGATATCATCTCAATTTTTTAAAAAATCACATCTACAAAAATCCTTTTTCCAAATAAGGTGTCATTTACACCTTCCTTACAGCCAACCATCCCCAGCAAAGACATGGGAGCTGTTTGAGGCTACACCCAGAGAGGGATGGCCAAGTTAGCAAGGTGGGATCTTGCCAGAAAGAATGGAAAGAAAAGGCAGCAGTATGGCAAAGACAGTGTGAGCATACATGGCGTTTTCAAGAAATTATTCTGAATTTCAGCTCTCTTGCCACCTTGGGGACTGGGAGAACATGTCCTCACTGTTCTCTAAACCTACAATGAAGTCCAAGCACAGCACTGCTTTTCTCTAATGAATATGTCTTTTCTCAGTGGAGCTGACCCTGTAACAGGAAAGTCCTGCTTTGATAGAAAACCAGTTCTTTAAAATGAAACCTTTTATCAAAAGCCGTAACACGATCCCCGTGAAATTAAACTGGGAAAGACAGACATTCTAAATGCCCCAGACGCTGGCTTTGATTTTTTAAATTGTCGGTTAAATTAAAGTTGGGCCATGGAGATTCAACGCTCGGCTTGCCTTCATAGAGGAAAGTGCTCTGATACGTCTCCCCTGATGTGTCTTCCTCATACAAAGATCTCAGAGCCTGGGTACAATTTTTGCCCGCAGGCCCATATTTCAGCTCTGGAGCTGGAAGGTAGGAAGCTACCTCGGAGAGGCAGAAACCATTCACTAGATAGTTAAATGGGGAGCCCTTTCCTTCTCAGACCCTTTCCCAGGATGTGGAAGGGCCCTGCCCAGCCACACGAAGGGTCAGAACAAGAACCCAGGGTGGATCAATCATGATTATATGCAAGTGACAGAAACTAACTCTGGTTGACTTGGGAGGGGAAAGGGAATTCATTGTTTCATAAAATTAAAAGGCCAGGGATAGGACATTATATCCCCAAGACAAAGTTTCTTTCCCTCCAACTCTGCCCTGCTTCTCTGGGTGGCTCTCTTCTCAAACAAGAGATTGTTTCGTGGTACCAAAAAGGCTGCTGTAGCTCCAGCTTCACACTCCCACAACCTCAAGCTCTGGGGGTGGTAAATAAACTGCTTCCCCCATGAGCTCAAATTTAGTCCCAGGTATCTGGTGAGCCCAGAAGAGGTCAAGTGTCCATCCCTGCATCCATCCGATGGCCAAGGTGATGTAAGTCACTGAGGAGCCAGGTCTGGATCATGTGACCTACCCCTGAAGTCAGGGCTAGTTCAGCTTCCCCAACTATACTACCCAGAGGGGAGGAGTGTGAGTGGCCACAAAAAAATAAGTGTCCCCTACCCCACTCTAATGGTTCTGACTCAGAGTGTGTCTAGGAAGTCACACACACACACACACACACACACACACACACACACACACATACACAAAGTGAATTCTTATAATCTAGATTTCCAGTTATTGGTCCAACTGAGCAGCTATTTGTATATCTCCAGTGGGTCCTGGAGCAAGGTATGAAATCCTGTGAAGTACCATTCCTACAGGCAAGCAAGGGCTTGCAAATAAAACAGGAGTTGAAGGTCAAAGCCTTCAGAGCCCAGCCCAGTCCTGCCCTAGGACCATCATCACCTGGGGGTGGGGGGGTATGGAGGGGACCCTGAGGCAGTCTGGTTGTGGTCAGCCT
>JAQZBX010015971.1:0-37013 GCA_029593785.1 Cabassous unicinctus
TTGTTTATTATTCCTAATTCTTTCTTTTTTTTTTTTTAGTTCCTTCAGATTCTCTATATACATGATCATGTTCTCTAAGAAGAGAGATTTATTTCTTGTTTGCTAATCTGTATGTCTTTTATTTTTTTTCCTGAAGTAATTGTCCTGGTTAAAACTTTCAGGACAATGTTAAATAAAACTGGCAAAAGTGAACAGTCTTGTCTTGTTCCTGATTTTAGAGGAAAGGTTTTCAACTTTCACAATTAATTATGATGTTGGCTGTGGGTTATTTGTAGCTGCCCTTTGTCAGCTTTAGAAAGTTCCCTTCTATTCCTACTTAATTGAAAGTAATTATCATGAAAGGAAGATTTTTTCAAATGAATTTCTGTGTTTATTGATATTATCATGCATTTTTATTTCCTTTATTTTATTAATATGGTGTATTACATTGGTGATTTCATAGCATGAAATATACTTACAATGATGGAATATATCCCTCATGTTCATAGTACATGTTTGGTCGTAGTGTATAGCATATATATATATATATATATTTTTTTTTTACTGGAGTAGCTGTGGTTTATAGACCAATCATGCATAAAAGACAGGATTCCCATATATCACCCTATCACCAAAACTTTGCATTGGTGTGGAATATTTGTTACAATTGATGATAGCACTTTTTTGTAATTGTACGAATTTTTTTTAACAGTAGTTACCTGGATTACAATTAATGAAAAGTAATTAAAATAGGACTATTAAGTATCAAGCATAGTTTGTATTAGGTGTAGTTTTTCCATATACCACCCTATTTATTAACACCTTGTATTAGTGTCAGATATTTGCTATAATTCATGAAAGAACTTTCTTATATTTGTACTATAAACTATAGTCCATCATCTATAATAGGGTTCACTGTGTTATAAAGTCCTATGGTATATCTTCTAATTATTATTCTAGTAACATATTCAACCTAAAGTTACTCCTTTTAACCATATTTACCCATATAATCCAGTGCTGTGGATTACACTCACAATAATGTCTACCATCACTACTGTCCATTTCCAAACCTGTCACCTAAACAGATATTCTGTACAAATTAGGCATCAAATCTCCATCCTATAACCACAGTTTATCCCAGGATAACCTACATTCTAGATTCTAATGCTATGAGTTTGCTTATTATAATTAATATATATCAGTGAGATCCAACAATATTTGTACTTTTGTGTCTGGCTTATTTTAGTCAGCATAATGTCCTCAAGGTTCATCTATGTCGTTCCAGCCATCAGTACTTCATTTCTTTTTATGGCTGAAAAATATTCCATTATATGTATATAACACATTTTGTTTATCCATTCATCAGTTCATATGCACATGGGTTGATTCCATCTTTTGAGAATTATGAATAATGCCCTTATAAACATTGGTGTGAAAATATATGTTTGAGTCCCTGCTTTAAATCATTCTGGATATATACTTAGGTATATATACCTAGTAGGGATTGCTGGGCCATATGATAATTCTATACTTAACTTCATGAGGAACTGTCAAACTGTCTTCCACAGTGGCTGCACCATTTTACATTCCCACCAGCAATGAATGAATGTTCCTATTTTTCCATATCCTCTCCAGCACTTGTATTTTTTTTTAATTTTTGTATTTTTTAATACTAGCTATTCTAGTAGGTGATTTTTTAACACTGACCATTCTAATAAGTGTGAAAAGATATCTCATTGTGGTTTTAATTTGTATTTCCCTAAGAACTACTGATGTTGAGCATCTTCTCATGTGCTTTTTAGCCATTTGTATATCCTCTTTGGAGAAATATCTATTCAACTCTTTTGCCAATTTTTAATTTTTTTTTGTCTTTTTATATTTATGTTGTAGGATTTTTTTTTTAATTTTCTGGATATTAAAACTTCATTGGATATGTGGCTTCCAAATATTTTCTCTCATTGGGCAGGTTGTCATTTCACTTTCAGGACAATGTCTTTTGATGCATTAATTTTTAGTTTTGAGGAGATCCCATTTATCTCTGTTTTCCTTTTGTTGCTTGTGCTCTGGATGTAAAGTCCAAGAAACCATTTCGCAACAAAAGATCCTGAAGATGTTTTCCTAAACTTTCTTCTAGTAGTTTTATAATCCTTGTTCTTATATTTAGGTGTTTGATCCATTTTGAATTAATTTTTGAATATGGTGTGAGATATGGGTCCTCTTTCATTCTTTTATATATGAATATCCAATTCTCCAAGCCGTATTTGTTAAAGAGACTATTCTTTCCCAGTTGTATGGATTTGGCAGCCTTGTCAAAAATCCATTGGTCATAGATGTGAGAGTCTATTTGTGAAATTTCATTCCACTGGCAAATATGTCTATCCTTGTGCCAATACCATACTTTTGATCACCATAGCTTTGCAATATGCTTTAATATGAGGAAGTGTGAGTCCTCCGACTTCATCTTTCTTTTCAAGATGTTTTTAGCTATTTGGGGACCCTTACGTTTCCAAATAAATTTTATAATTGGCTTTTCCATTTATGAAAACTAGTCTGTTGGAACTTGGGATTGCATTAAATCTGGAAATAATTCTGGGTAGAATTGACATCTAAAAGATATTTAACCTTCCAATCTATGAACACAAGTCCTTCCATTTATTTAGGTCTTCTTTGAATCCCTTTTAGCAATATTTTATACTTTTCTAAATACAAGTTCTTTACATCCTTGTTTAATTGTATTCCTAGATATTTGATTCTTTTAGCTGTTATTTTTAAATGGAATTTTTTTCTTAATTTTCTCCTCAGAAAGCTCATGACTAGTGTACAGAAACACTACTAATTTTTGTGTGTTGATCTTATATCCTGACACTGCTGAATCCATGTATTTATTCTGGTAGCTTTTTATGAGATTTTTCAGACATTCTATATATAAGATCATGTCATCTGCAAAAAGTGAAGAAGTTTTACTTCTTCCTTTCCAATTTGGATGCCTTTTATTTCTTTCTCTAGCCTATCCACACTGGCTAGAACTTTAAGTACATTGTGGAATAATAATGATGAGATTGGGCATCCTTGTCTTATTCCAGATCTTAGAGGGAAAGATTTCAGACTTTCATCACTGAGTGTGATGTTAGTTGTGTGTTTTTAAAATGTGCCCTTTATATTGTTGAGGAAGTTGCCTTTTATTGCTATTTTTCAAAGTATAATATCAAGGAAAGATTCTGGATTTTGTCAAATTCCTTTTCTGCTTCAATGGAGATGATCATGTAGTTTTTCCCTTCGTTTTATTACTGTGGTATTGTGGCAGTTTGAGATTATTTATTAATCTCCAAAAGAGGGATTATATTTGTAAACTAATCTATTCCTCTGGGCATGATACCCTTTGATTGTATTGGATTCAGCTGAGATGTCTTTGATTAAATTATGTTAAGATTAGAGCTTTATTCAACTATTCGAGTATTTATTTGGGGTTAAAAACTTACAGTTACAAGGTCCTAAAAAGTCCAACTCAAGTTTGCTATCTCACCAAAATCAGTTGCCACATCTTGAAGCAAGATGGTCACTGATCTCTGACTGGCCTCTCCTTCCTGGACTTCCTTTTCCTCCTAGGCCCCATGGTCCCAGTTTCTTCCCAATCTCATTGGTAGGCTGGCATAAGGCTTGTCTCAGTGCTTCATCTCTCTCAGCCGCAAACTATCAGGTGAATGGCTCATCTTTTTCCTAGGCCCCAGGATGAAAAATGACGGAGCTCTTTCTCTTCCCCTGTGTCTTCTTGAGTGAATGTCCTTTTATATTGGGCCATCAAGGGGGCGGGGACTCAACCTGAGTCATGCTGCGGTACTTGAGGTGGTCAAATCAAAGCCCTAATCTTAACAGGTAATTTAATCAAGGGCCCTTCAACTGAATCCAATATAATCAAAGATATCACGCCCAGAAGAATAGATTTGTTTGCAAACACAATCTTTCTCTTTTTACGATTCACAAAAATAATCTCAAACTGTCACAGTCTCCTTCTTTGTCTCTTACAATAGTTTTTCATTAAAGTCTATTTTCTCCTATATTAGTGTAGCTACCCCAGATTTTTTTTGGTGGGGTTACGGTTTGCATGGAATATCTTTTTCCATATTTTCACTTTCAACCTATTTGTACCCTTGGGTCTAAGGTGAGTCTTTCATTGAAAGCATATAGATGGCTCCTGTTTTTTATCCATACTTTCAAACTCTCACAGTTTTTATGTGTGAATATTTTAACTTTCCCTTATTTTTGAAGGTCAGTTTTGCTGGATAAGGTAATTTTGCCTGGCAGTTTTTCTCTTTCAGTACCTTAAATATATAATACCACTGCCTTCTCACCTCCATGGTTTCTGATGAGAAATAGGCACATAGTCTTATTGAGAATCACTTGTATGTGCAAATCACACTTCTTTTGCTGCTCTCAGAATTCTCTTTGTCTTTGGTATTTGACACTCTGATTTATATGTGTTCCATAGTAGGTCTATTAAGATTTATTCTGATTGGAGTAAATTGCACTTCTTGGACATTTAGATTTATGTCTTTCATAAGAGTTGGAAAATTTTCAGTGATAACTTCCCAAATATACTTTCTATCCTTATTCCTTTCTCTTCTTCTGGGAAACTTATGACACGTATACTTGCAGACTTCATGCTCTCAATCAAATCCCTGACACCTTGTTCTGTTTTTTTCTATTCTCTTCTCTATCTATTCTTCTAACTGAATGATTTTGATTGTCCTGTTTTCTAAATCACTGATTCTTTTTTTACCTGTTCAAATCTGCTGTTGTATGGCTCTATTGTATTTTTAATCGCTAGAATTATAGCTTTCATCCCC
Source organism: Cabassous unicinctus (assembly GCA_029593785.1). NCBI lineage: Eukaryota > Metazoa > Chordata > Mammalia > Cingulata > Chlamyphoridae > Cabassous > Cabassous unicinctus. Next base: position 4,824 of record JAQZBX010015971.1, read on the forward strand.
ATAATTTCTGTTATGTTTCTTTTTATACTTTCAAATTCTTCTTTATGCTCAGACATTATCTTCTTAATATCATTGAACACATTCTGCATATTTTCATTCATTTTCTTGAATTCATTTAGGTGATTTGTTTAAACTTCTTTGATTACTTGTTCCAAATTCTGTATCTCCTGTGAACTTTTAATTTGTTCTCTTAACTGAGCCATATCTTACTGTGCCTTATCATGGCTTGTAATTTTTTGTCAATGTCTAGCCATCTGATTATCTTGAAGAGTTAACTCTGAAAGTCAGTTTCTCTGTTTTGTCTAGGGTTTATTATTGATTGACTTTGTGGTAAGCCTTTTGTTTGATGCTTAGTCCAACTTATTCTACACCTTTCTTACAGAGTTCAATTTAACATTTCGCCCCCCTCCTCCCATTTTTCTTTGTGAGACTTTTTTGCCTCTGATTTCTTCCCCCATAAGAAGTTCTGTCCTGGGAAGCCAGATGTGGTCAATCCAGAAAGTTCTCTCCAGAAAGCCCATTTTTGCATTTAGGTGGTCCAGTCAACAAAAATTGGATTGAGTAAGTACTTTCCAACAGAAACTAGAATGAGTGAATGCTGCACTTTCCAGCCACAGTTTTTACTGTGGATTGTCTCTTCCTTTTTTTTTTTTTTTTTCCTTTTGGGGGAACCTTTGTAGGTAGCACTGTTCAGCAGTTTATGCTCTGCCCTTGCTCTCTGTGGTGGTATGAAGCTGTATGTGCCCAAGAAAACCATGTTCTTTATTTTTTTTAAATTTATGTGGGTGTGAACATCTTTTAATGAAGTTACATCAGTTAAGGTTTTACCCACCTTAATCAGGATGGCCCTTAATCTTATTAATGGAATCTAGTATAAGAAGAATGAAAAGAGAAAAAGCCGTGGTACGAAAGTGAGAAAACAAGAGGCAGCAGCCAGAAGCTAAGCATCAGTGGAACCCATAAGAGAAAGGAAAAACCAGAAGTTGTGGCCAAGTGCCTTGTCATTTGATAAACTAAGGGCTAAAAATTGCTGGCAGCTCCAGAATGTCACAGTATTTATGATGTCTTGAATTGGATGTTCTCTTAGCCTCAAAACTGTGAGCAAGGATTATGGGAAGATAGTGGAGTAGGAACATTTAGAATTCATTCCTTCCACCAGAACAGCTATTAAACAGACAGTGAAGCAGGCTAGATAGGGAATCAACAGATGGATCTGGAACCTAGCAAGAAGTCCACATGGACATCAATACCCCCATTATGGCTGCTGGAAGACTCTTGTGAGAAGTCCTATTTAGAATGAGGGTTCCTCTGGAAGCCAGGAGGAACCCTGGATATTCTTCAGGGACCTTATCATTGGGCCCTCCCAAGGGATTGATGGGTGGGGTAATCAATCAAAACAGCAAAATGCTGGAAATCCTCCCATGCCATTAGCAAAGGGGCAGAATAATTAATAGTTTTAAAAGCAAGTACAAAGGTCTTTTGCTTTCTTGCCTTTTGACCCTTCTTCTTGCCTTTGCACCAGGCTCTCGCCGTGTTGCCCCCGCATGGATCAACATGCAAGTAAAACCTGGGCCTTTATAATCTATAATGGGAAATTGTAGCCTGTAAATCCATCCTCTTTATCACTCTTCAGCTACTTCCTCTCTATCTGGGACCCATGATCTGTTATTTCCTCCAAGGTCTCCTTCCTCACTACCTTAATAAACTACTGGCCTAATTAATGTGGTGTGCTCTTGAAATGCATTTCCTGCAGTTTAGCCAAGGACCTAGACAAAATCTGGCTACAGCAGAAACTGTCTGAAACAACTATTTTGCAATTCTGGAAGTCAGTAGGACAATGCACAGTATCAAGGGAAGACTGGGAGAAAGAAGCTGGTAAATTATAGTAATGACCGGTAAATTGTTCTCTCCACATCATCGTTACAGACAACCAAACCACACACTGGCAGTATGCTGCCATAGGGTCAGTCCCTAGCTAGCACACTGATGACAGAAAGGGACATAAAAATCCTCTCCCCTAAGACCAGTGGTAGGCACAGCCAATTGCTGATCACAGCTTTGTATTGGTGAATTTGGATCATTGTCGGCCCAGCTCTGAGTGCAGCCATTGTTCCATCCCACCCCAGATGAAAGTAGCAGCAGCAAAAGAGACTTAAAGACACTAACTTCCTCAAGGCTATAGGGGACAGGTACCTGAAAGACTGCCTATTCTGGGAAGGTTAAAGAAGCTGAGTTTTGGGGATCTGAGGAAGAATTTCCTGAACTTCTCCACAGCACACTTTGAAACCAGTCTGTACCCCCTTAGTGGGTCCCTGGCCCTGTTTTGACTGAGAAAGACTGACTTGGGAAAATCCTCTCCATCCTATCCCCTCATCCAGAATTTGTCCTCCAGGGAAAAGCTATTTTTGGCAATGAAAGTATAATAAGAAACTATAAAGGCAGACAGTCTTGGGCAAAGTCTAGCCAGCTTTAAACACCAGGGAGAGGGAGGTCTGTTTCCTGAAAAACAGAGGGGACATTCAAACTACTGCAGTTGGGGGAATTACAGAACTAACAAGCAAAAGCCCAGGAAATGATGTAGGCTCAGAAAAGATGAGGAGAACCCAGCACACTGCTTTAGCCTTAGGCAGATTCCTTCTAGGAGGGCTGAAGGTTAAGAAAATCTCTATCTTATCATTTACAATATCAAGAAACATATATTTCAGTAAATAAGTCCCAGGGATAAAATTTTAAAATAATTAAAAGTGCTGCGAGCAACATAAGAGCATAAGACAAACAAGAAACAGGAAATGATGACCCATCCAAAGGAAAATGATAAAAATCCAAAAAACTCCAATGAAAAAAACAGAATGAGGACATAAGGAACAAAGACTTTAAAAACATGATCTTAAAAATTCTCAAGGACTTTAAATGTAAATGAATTAATCTCTCCTGTGAAAAGGCAGTAATTGGAGAATGGATTAAAAAGAATGACAAACTATATGCTGTCTGCAAGAGACCTTACATTCAAAAGTAGAAAGTGAGTTGAAAGTGAAAGGAAGGAAATAAAAATACCGTACAAGTAGTAACCAAAAGAGAACTGGTGAAGCTATACTAATATCAGATACAATAGACTTTAAGTCAATAACAGTTATAAGGGACAAAGATGGGTCATTTTATACAGATAAAAGGAAAATTCAACCAGAAGATATAGCAATTATAAATATCTATGTACCTAACAACAGAGCTCTAAACTATATGAAGCAAATAATGACAGATTTTAAGGGAGAAATTGATGGTTCAACATTAATAGTAGGAGCCTGTAATATACCACTTTATATAATGGATAAAACATCTATACAGAAGATCAATAAAGAAACAGGATTTGAACAATATTCTAAACCAACTACAACTAACAGACATACATAGATCATTTCACCCAAGAAGGGATAACACATTCTTCTCGAGTGCACATGGATCATTCTTCAGCATATACAACACCTTATGTCACAAAACAAGACTCAATACATTTTTAAAAATTCTGTTTATAAAATGTATCTTCTCTAAGCACAATAGAATGAAGCTGGAAATGAAAAACAGAGGGAGAAATGGGAAATTCACAAACATGTGGAAATTAAACAACATACACATGAACACCCAATGGGTTAAAGAGAAATCAAAAAGGAAAATTGGAAATATATTGAGGCAAATGAAAACAAAAATACATCATGCCAAAACTTATGGAATGCAAATAAGCCAGTGCTAGCAGGTAAATTTATATCTCTTTTTGCATTACAAAAAAGAAAGACAACAAATCAAAACCGGATGACCTAATAAAAGAAGAGCAAACTAAACCCAAATTGAGAAGAAGGAAAGAAATACCAAAAATTAGAGCAATGATTAATAAAACAGAGTTTTAAAAAAAACAATAGAGAGAATCAACTAAACCAAAAGTTCTTTCTTTGAATAAAGTTGACAACATTTAGCTAGAATGGCAAAGAAAGAGGATAGAAATAATGAAAACCAGAAATTTCATTTTAGGGGGACATTACTATCAACCCCACTGATATAAAAGGATGATAAGAAGATATCAAGAACAACAGTAAAACAATAAATTAAATAACCTAGAAGAAACTAACAAATCTTAGAAACACACAGACTACCTACACTGCCTCAAAAAGAAATAAAAGATCACAATAAACTAATTACTAATAAAATGATTGAATCAGTAATCAAAAACTTGCCCATGAAGAAAACTCCATGACCAGATGGTTTCACAGGGGAATTTTACCAAACATAAAAAGAAGACTTAACTCCAATTCTCCTCAAACTTTTCTGAAAAATTGAAGAGTAGGGAACATTCCTTAATTCATTAACTGAGGCCATCACCCTCATATCAAAGCCAGATAAGGATACTGTAAGAAAAAAAAAAATTAAGATCAATATTTTTTATGAATATAGTTAATAAAAATCTTAAAAAAATATGAGCAAATCAAATTGAACAGCAAATTAAAAGAATTATATAAAATATAAAGTGGGATTTCTCCCAGGGATGCCAGGTGTAGTTCAACATTAGAAAACCAATAAAGGGAGAAGATGGGGCACAAGTGGTTGAGTGCTGGCTTCTCATGTATAAGATCCTGGGTTTAATACCCAGTCCCAGAACCTGAAAAAAAAATCAATTATTTAAATATACCAATATACCACAGTAACAGACTAAAGGGGAAAAAAATCACACAATCACCTCAATTGATCCAGAAAAGGCGTTTGACAATACACAGCACCCTTTCCTGATGAAAACCCTTAAAGCACTAAAAATAGAAGGGGAGTTTTTCACCATGATAAAGGGCATATATTACAAATCCACAGCTAGCATCCTAATTAACGGTGAAAAACTGAAGACTTTTCCTCTTTATGTCACCACTGCTATTCAACATTTTACTGGAAGTTTTTGCCAGAGCAATTAGGCAAGAAAAAGAAATAAAAGGCATCCATATTGAAAGGAAGAAATAAAATTTTCCCTATTTGCAGTTGATTTTCTATGTATAGAAAATCTTGAGAAGTCCATAACAAAGCTCTTAGAGCTAATAAATCAATCTGGCAAAGTGATAAGGTACAAAAATTCGTAGTGTTTCTATACACAAGCAGTGAACAATCAGAAGAAGAATATCAAGAAAATATTCCATTTACACTACAAACTAAATGAATCAAATATCTAAGAATAAATCTAACCAAGGATGTAAAGTACTTATACACAGAAAACTACAAAACATTGTTAAAAGAAATCAAAGAAGACATAATAAATGGAAGAACATTCCATATGCATGGATTGGAAGACTAAATATTGCTAAGATGTCAACCCTGCCCAAAACAATTTAGATTCTATGTAATCCCACTCAAAATTCTAATACCAAATAGACAAATCATCTTAAAACAAAGTCACAGTGATAAAAATTGCATGATATTGGCACAAGGACAGACATTTAGACCAAAGGAATCTAATTAAGAGCTCAAATTCTCTCTCACATTTATGGTCAACTGATTTTTGACAAAAAGACAAAGATTATTCAATTTTGTAAAGAATGGTGCTGGGGGAACTGGATTTCCATTTGCAAAATGTAGAAGGAGGATCCTACCTCATACCTTATATAAAAATCAAATCAAAATGGATAAAAGACTAATAAAAGAGCCAGAACTATCAAAATATTAAGAGGTATCAAAGGAAAGTATCTTCAGGACCTTATGTTAGGCAATAGTTTCTTTGGCTTTAAATCCAAAGCACAAACAACAAAAAAATAAATAGGACCTAATTTTAAAAAAATCTTCTGTACCTCACTGACCTTTATCATGAAAATTAAACAATTGGAGAAAATATTTGGAAACCACTTATCTCATAAAGGCATAGCACCCAAAATATATAATGAAATCCTTCAACTTAACAACCAAAAGACAAACAACCTGATTTAAAAATTGACAAAAGAATTGAATGGACACCTCTACAAAGAAAATATACAAATGCCAAAATGCACAGGAAAAGATGTTCAACATCATTAGCCATCAGGGAAATGCAAATCGAAACCACAATGAGATGCTATTTCACATCTTTTACCATGGCTACTATTAAAAAAAAAAGAGTGAAAATTACAAGTGTTGGAGAGGATGTGGAAAAATAGAAACACTCTTTCATTGCTGATGACCATATAAAATGTTGCAACTGCTCTGTGAGACTGGTGGTTCCTCAGAAAGTTAAGGATAAAATTAACATAGTACCTGGAAATTCCATTACTAGGTATATACCCTCTAAAATTGAAAGCAGAGACTTGAACAGATATTTTCACACTGATGTTCATAGCAGCATTATTAACAATTGCCAAAGATGAAAACAACTCAAGTGTTCATCAACCGATGAATGGATAAACAAGGGTATGCTATACATACAATGGAATATTATTCAGCCATAAAAAGGAATGAAGTTCTGAAACATGTAATAACATGGATGAATCTTAAAGACATTATGTTGAGTGAAATAAGCTAGCCACAAAATGACAAATATGATATGGTTTCATTGATATGAAATATTTAGAATAAGCAAAACCATATAGTCAGAATCTAGAATATAGATTAGCAAAAGATGGGTTGAATATGGGAAGTAGGAAGTTAAGACTTAAAATATATAGCAATGTTAGCATATCACTGTGAATGTAATTAACAACACTGAAATATATATCTGAATGTGGTTAAAGAGGGGAAAATTAGTTGTATGTATGATAATAAAAATTACCAACAAAAAAAATCCTTGGAGCTTCACTACACAGTGAACTCTAATTTAAACCATCAACTGTAATCAACAGTACAATTATAAAAATGTGCTATCAATTGTAAAAAATGTTCCACACCAATGCAAGGTGTTAATAATAAGGTGGTAAATGGGAATCTTGTATTTTATGCATGATCTGTAAACACAAAACTTCTCTAATAAAGAAAAAAAAAACATGAGCAAATAAATTCCCATTTTTTGAGTCAGACCATTATAAGGTTTTTGCTTAAGCAACCTTGGAATCTAAAAGTTTCCCTGGAATTTAAATTGACATTTTAACTTAAAACAATCTAGTTTGTATTAATACCAACATAATTTCAACTAAGTTTAATTTGATTTGTTTAATATAGTGTCATACCCTCCTCCTTCTTTGTGCTATGATTTTTGTATGAATTATGTCTTTGTATATAACAGTTTTATGATTATTCATGTCATTTGTAAAATAAAATGTGTAAAAAAAAAGGGCTACAAATAAAAATATATTTTATTTTCTTTTTATTTACCTATACAGTTATCTTTGCTTTTTCATGTGGATTCAAATTACCGTCTAAGGTAATTTCATTTCATTCTGAAGTATTCCCTTTAGTATTTCTTGTAAGGCAACCCTTCTAGCAACGAATTCTCTCAGTTCTTGAATATCTGATAATGTCTTGATTTTTTCCTTCAATTTTGAGGGGTAATTTTGCTGAATATAAAGTTTTGGTTGACAGCTTTTTCCTTTCAGTATAGTGAATGAGTCATCTCAATACCTTCAGGACTCCACTGTTTCTGATTAGCTGTTAATTTTATTGAGAATTCCTTGCATGCATTGAGTCATTTTTTTTCTCAGGCTACTTTCATGATTCTCTTTTTCTCTATGGTTTTTTTTCAAAGTTTTGCAATGATATGTCTAGGGGGTCTTTTTTATTTTATCTTACTGGGAGTTTTTTATGCTTCTTGGATGTATAGTTTCTCATCAAAATTGCAACATATTTGTCCATTATTTCTTCTAATATACTTTCTGCCCATTTCTCTCCTTTCCAGTCCTATATATAGGTTGATATGTTTGATAGTATTCCACATGTCTCTGAGGCTCTCTTTATTTTTCTTTTCTTTTAACTTTGGTTCATCTGAAAGAATAATACCAATTGACCTATCCTTATATTCCTTATATTCATTAATTCTTTCTTTTTATTGCTCAAATCTGCTGTTGATCCCCTCTGATAACTTTTCATTTAGTTACTTTACTTTATACTTCAGAATTTATGTTTAATTCTTCTCTATAATGTATCACTTCATTGATATTTTCTATTTGTTACATCATTGTCTGCATACTTTTTTATTTATTTGGATTGGTTTACCTTATACCTTTGGAAACATTTACTATATATCTTTGGACATATTTATTACAGACAATTTAAAAGTTTGTCTAGTAAGTGCAATATCTGCATTTCATTAGGATAAGTTTCTATTGATGTCATTTTTTTCCCGTGTATATGTGCCATTCTTTACTTTTTCTGGCATCTTGAAATTTTTGTTGTCATTGTTGAAAATGGATATTAAGAATAAAATATTAACTTGGGAAATAAGATTGACCACCTGCGGTAATTTAAGTTTTTGTTGAACCCAGAAATATTGTGTTCTTAAGTTGGTCCATTCCTGTGGATGTGAACCTATTGTGAAACTTTGATTACATCAGATTCAGTTAAGGGCCATTTGAGTAGATTATTCCAATAAGGCATAGCCCAGGGTGGGTCGTAATTCTCTTACTGGAGTCATTTAAAAACTGAATCCAGTGGAGTCACAGAAACAGAGAGAAACCCCCAGAAGCTCAGAAAGAATTGCCTGGGAGCTGAAATCAACAGAACACAGAAACTGAGAGGAAGCCACTGAAACAGAAGCACAGAGCAATGAAGCTTGGAGGAAAGGGGAGAGATGAACAGATACAACCAAATGCCTGATTACCCACAGGGGCAGCTTCGGGAGAAAGTATCTCCTAATGATGCCTTGATTTGACACTTCCATGGCCTCAGAACTGTAAGCTTATAAGTTTAATAAGTCACTATTGTAAAAGCCAGCCCATTTCTAATATATTGCCTTGGTAGCCTTTAGCAGAAACACACACACACACACGCACACAAACACCAGGCTTGCTGTTGCATGCCATTTGTTCTTACTTTTGTTATTGTTGTTATTTCTTTGTTTTGTGACTTTCCTGGACTAACACTTAAAGTATGTGCTCTTTGTCATTTTTGACTATTAGTCAGCTTAGTTACCTTAGTATTCAGGTAATTATTGAATGGAAAAATTCTTAAAAGCCTTGAACCAATCAGTCTCCTAACTTTTGCTGAAGGGTGTTGTGTGTGTATAGGAGCATGCCTACAACATTCCAGCGCCCTATAATCCTGCCTTAGCCCTTACTTCCTACTAGCATTGAGCCTCAGAGTCAGCCAGAGGTGAGATATTAAGACCTTCTCAGACCGTTACTGATTAATAACATAATCTTGCACATGTGCATGGCCATCTAGATCCTCAGAAATATATTGGAACTCTTCAATGTTCCCTTGATTTTTCATAAATGGATTTTCCTTTTCAATTTTTTGGCCAGCCTCTTATTTTCCTCAATTGGTATTGCTGACTCAGGTAGCTAAAATGTTAAACAATTGCCATTGCTATTTTTCAACAAACATCTTGCAGATAGGGTTTTTGTCAGTTCCCAAGCCCTGAATCAAGTAAAATTAAGACAAGCCTAGTGAATGTGGTTTTTTCAAGGAGCTGCAAGTCAGATAAAATAGTGACAGTTCTCTGGACATGGAACTTTGTGGGAGCTCCAAACCTGTTCTACTCATTTGCTTTAAAACTTGTGGTTTTTAAAGCCATTGTGGCTCTAGTGTTGTTAGTTTTCAAGACTATCATCGAGCTGGAGAGAGAATGGGAATCAGGCAAGTCAAAATAATACATAGATCACCCTTCTTACTGAAATTTGCCCATTTTTCTTGAATAAAACTCCTCAGACTATTTCAAACCTTCAATTAATTTCCAGAATTCTAAAATATTGATTTTGATAATTTTTGCTATTCTCCTCATTATTTTGTTGATTTTTTTAGGGGGCAGGGGAGCTGTTTTTCAGAGCTCCTTACTCTGTCATATCAGAAGTGCTTCTCTTGCCATTTATTTTCATGTGACCATACATTTTTTCAATTTAGTACCCTGAAACTCAGCTTACGTAAAATAAGAATTGTAGCATCCACCTTACGTTTTAGTTTTATTCGCCTTCTATTCACTTCACTGGTGAGGGAGGGATTCCTGCACTAGAATTATGGGGAAAGATAAACACACAAAACAAACACTGGATAGATGAGATCAACAATAGTTTATTAGTCACAAATACTCAGACTCCAAGAGAGAAGGTCACTGCATACCACACAGAGCCACCCATGCTTTGCACTTAGGAATAGGGTGAACAAGCAGGGGCTGTGGGAATCAGACTTTATAGTATCAAGAGGTCAGATGCCCCCTGATTCTTGTGGGAAGATGTGATTGATCTGTTTGAATAATTCAATAGGCTGGCAGAGAACTGAAATCCATCACTCAGAGATAAGTAGGAACAGTGCTCAGTCCCCATGATGAGATTTGTTTTGCTGGGGGACCTTATCTATGGGTACAGAGTAGTTAGACTGTGCAAAGTGTTTCTGGTTTTCCCCAGATGTCATACACATACATAATATTGAGCCTTAAATTTTAGGTCTTATAACAGAATTTTTTTTTCACATGATTTGAGGATAAAACAGATACTTGACATTTTCTGTAATCATAAAAACAAAAGTAAAAAACTATCACATATTATGCACTATGAACCAGTACTATATTGAGTGCTTCATATTTAATATCAGTAACCCTCCCAACAAACCTGCCAAGTAGCTATTTTCCTCATTTTGGAGTTGGAGGAATTTCAACTCAGAGGGTTATGAGTTATTTGTCCAAAGCCACACACCTCATAAGAGAAGAAGGGGGAACACATAACCAAGAAAAGTGACCACTATAAAACACAAACTTTAAAAAGATGATTATGATGTTGATGATGATGATGAAGCTCCATTACACTTTCTCTCTACTATGAAAGTTATATCAAAACAATAATCATATTTCAGTTAAGCATAGAGATAATTGTGCATAGTTTGTTCCTTATGTAAATTTACATCTGTAAAGATCTGATATCATTTGCTAACTAAAGACAAGGTGTTGTAATCTTGTAAAATGTTCACTAGTGACAAGGTAGTGACAGCTTAATTTGGAGCAACCTTATATACTGAGTAAAGTATAAAGCCTACAATTGTGGATAACAACCATATTATTCAGTGGAGACTTTTCAGAGTAGCAGTACATTTGCTTTTATCAAAAAAAGGTTGTTGATTTCTTAAAATCTTTGTCCCACATTTACATAGTTTATCTTGATAAACAGAAGTGGATTTTGACAGACATACAGAAAGATGATAGATAGACAGAAAGCCCAACCTCCTCTATTGGCACAGGATGACTGCCTCAGCTCAGGTATCCGCTTTTCTTCTCATAGCTGGAATGCCCTGATGATTTTAAAGATCTTTGCTAAATTGCATTGAACTGGGTTACTTTGTTACTTGTACGTATTTGTCTTAATTAATGAAGCAATCACACAGTTACTATGTATTTTATGCCAGGAAAATTCTGGGAAAGTACAGAATACTCATTTTTTACCTCATGATAGGCCTTATCACTTTAAAGAAGACAAACATATATAGCCTGGAATATAAGCTTTTTTATGAGCTAAAAATTGTCATTCTTTCAGCCTTTCCTTTTATAGGGCTGTCTCTAGCCAGCTCATGGTCCTGGTTACCATTTTGTTTCTTCACTCTTGTTTATCAAAATCTCTTACAATGTGGTACCCATGATTACTTTAATTTATAAAGACTGTCACTAAACCAGATAAATCAATTCCTTTTCAAATAGCTCTTTTTGTTTGTTTGTTTCATTTTGTTCAGGTTTGGAGCAAGAAAATTTTATTAGAAAGGCAGATTTTGAAAATAGGGCTCTGAAGTCAGTCTACCTGGGTTCAATCCAATGTCTGTTACTACTAGTTCTGTCATCTTAGAGAGGTTAATTTAGTGTTTAAGCAACTACGTGGAGAAAGGAGTCCAAGAAGAGAAGAAAGTTAAAAGAACAAATTACAGTAATATGGCAAGAGTTCAAGGAGATAAGATAGATTCCTTAATGACTGTAATGCTATACTGAGCAAATACTAATGGCCACAATTCTTGCTAGATGCCAATGATATAAAATTAGGTAAGTCATGGTCTTTCCGTGAATGTAATTCACAGGCTGTAGTGAAAGAAAGATACATAAAAATTTATCTAAGCCCAAGGTGTTAATTACCATAAAATAGGTGTGAGTAAAGTCCTAGAGAACACAAAATTAATTCCATTATTCCCTATGTGTTCTGACCAACACAGTACAATGGGGATATTATTTTGCATTATCTAGGCAATTAACTTTTATTATGCATCTTAAGATTGCATTACCTTTGTTAAGGACACCTCACTGATGGCTCAAACTGTGGAAGAGGAAAGGAGTTGGCTGTTTTATGCCCTTTACATTTTTATTAAAGTTTGTGAGGGCATTGGATTATTTTCAGTATATCTTCACTTAACACTTTTTATGCATTTCATTTCTCAGTAAGTATTGATTGTAATTAATTTCAATATATTATATTTATATATTTTAGTAGACTTTGGGATAGGTAGAAAAAAATGTCTTACTGATTCTTTGCTTTCATCTTCACTTGCTGTCATATAATAAAAATAACTCATCTTCTCTTTCTTCATTGACATATTCTAATAGATTCTCTCATGAAGTGCTCTGGGTTTCTAGGCATAATTCAATGTTTACAACAAATAGAAGAAAACATACATGAGAATTCAGTACTCCTGACAAGTTCGGGGACCCTTTCGGCATTAATTATCCTGGTAAAAGGGTGTGATTTTTCAATATAAAGTGAAAGGAATAAACAGAATTTGGAGTTAAACAAATATGAATCTGGATTTCAGTTCTGACACTTATTACAGTATGATGTGCCAAAGTTGTATTTGGAACCTGGGTCTCTATGCATAAAATGGTGGCAATGATGCTTACCTCATAGGTCAAATTGTGGTCATTTTAAAAATTTTAGAGCACTGCCTTTCTGTAAGTGATTAGTAACTGTTATGAGTTTTAATATCCTTAGTGTCATCTGTTATATAGGGTTATTGTTTTGTTTAATTGACAATTGGTTTTAATGTCATCATTGTTATTGTTATTTGAATAGTACTTATTGTTACTAACCACTATTACTAATATTAGCTCTAGAATTATTGTTTCCCAACTTGTAATTTTAAAATATAAATAAAGTAAAAGAGAGGGCATTTGTCATATGCCATGGATATATGTAACGTATAGTTTTTCGTTTCCACTGAAAATTGCAAAGCTTTCTTAATTGCATAAACAAATGTTCCTCAGGAAATTTATCAATAAAAAGAACAAGTATAACTATGATTAGAGTAATGAAAATTGCTTTTGAAAATCTAAATGCAAAGGGTGAAAATATAGAACAAATTTTATGGGTAAAAGCAAATGTAGAAAGTCAAGAAAAAGCATTTAATCTGTTTGGGTTACAAGCTGTCCATCTGTTAAATGGGTAATAGACATGGTTAATATTATGTGTCAACTTTGCTAGGCTATAGAATCCAGTTATTTGGTCAATCACTTGTCTAGATGTTTCTCTGATGGTATTTTGTAGATGTGATTAACCTCTTCAATTAGTTGACTTTACATAAAGGAGAGTACCCTTCTTAATGTGGATTAGCCTCATCCAATCAGTTGAGAATCTTAATAGCAAAAATGGAGATTTCCTAGAGAAGAAAAAATTGTGCCTCGAACTACAACATCAGCTCTTGTCTAATTTGCCAGAATGTTTAAAACTAGTCTTTTTTATATCTATTTAGAGATAATATATTTATATATTATACATCTCTCTTTCTCTACACATACATACATACATACATACATACATACGTACATATACATATATCCTATTGATTCTGTTTTTCTGGCGAACCCTGACTGACACACCAGTTTACTTAATGGATCAAATAAATGTACCATGGAAAGGCTCTACAAATGTTAGTTATTATTTCTGATGACTTACTTTTGTTAATCTAGGGGAAATAAGACTTACTTTTGTTAATCTAGAGGAAAAAGTATGTAATTCTTTTTATATACTTTTTTTATATGTTACTGATTCCTTGGTAATTATTTCATTGTTAACTTGACTATCACTTAAAAAGACTAATAAATTACAGCATTTGCACTGGAGATTTATTCTTTTATTTACCCTGTAACCAACTTCTAGAAACTGCACTTTTAACCCACCATCCCCAGCCTACCCATGCATCCACATCTACATGGTGATAACGATAGGTACTTCATTAGGACAATGTGACCCTTTCCCAGTTGATTGATGAAGCCTGTGATTCTGGAGCCCAGTTACATTTATGGCTGTATTCTGGAATACATCCAACATTACCTTCTGCTTCGTTTGTTGTACAACTTGAAAATCAAAGATAACTCAGTATTCATTTAATAATTCCCCTAGCCTCACTCCACACCTACTTATTCTTGCTGTTTGTTTTGTTTAGGCAAGCTGGAGACAGTTCCTGATATTTGAAAGCAAATAAACAAATAAGTAGATATATTAGGCAAATGACATATCATCTTCATTTATTCCCTGACCCATAATTAAGAAAATTATCATATGTAAGGTCAAGTGTAACCCTTTGAAGCATTCTCCCTTTAAAGTCTGTAAGTCTAGCAGAAGCTGAAAAATTTTAAGCCACCATCAAAGACATGAAGTACATAGGAATGGTGATTCTTATCAATATATACAGTCAATCATCCAAGTTCAACAGTGCAAAAGACTGATGTGTTTTAGAGATTAATGAGGGATTGAGAACCCTAATTTTAATCACATAATAAATCCCATGGTAACTAAAGTTTTTATAAAATTTAATTTAATTTTTCTATTTTAATTTCTTAATTTTTTATTTTTAAATTTTTTTTATTTTTTAAAAGATACTTAGATTGCATAAATGTTACACCAAAAATATAGGGATTCCCACATGCCCCATCTCCCACACCTCCCACAACCTCCCATATAAACATCCTTCATTAGTGTGGCACATTAATTGCAATTGATAAGCACATCTTGGGGTTTTGCCATTAAGCATGGACCATAGTTGACATTGTAGGCCACACTCTCTCCCACACAGTTCTGCATGTTATGTGATGATATAAAAAGGCCTATATCTGTCGTTGCAATGTCACTCAGGACAATTTCCAAATCCTGAAAAAGCCCCCGTATTACAACTGTTTTCCCTTTCCTGAACCCAGAGCCTCCAATGGCCACTGGCTCCACATCAATGTTGTAATTTCTTCCATTGCTTGAACCACAATATGTCTACAGTAGAATACCAGTAAGTCCACTCTAATCCATAGCTCTTCCCCCAATCCTGAGGAGTCTGGGATGGTGATGTCCACTCCACCTCCAGTTGAGAGGGGGCTTATATCCCATGAGGAAGATGGATGGGACTATCCTGCTTGCAGCTGCAGACTCTCTCCATTCCCTGGGATGGCCGTTGTCCATAATCATCTCCCCACCAGTTGTCCTGGGTGAGTCCTGTGAGCTGTAGAGTAGGTCGTTGCAGCACCTCCGATGTTCTGGGCACAGTTGGCACATGGACAGCCCAAAGACTCAAGTCTCTGGACGTTCACCTACAAACTCCAGCACCAAGTATCGGTTTGACTAGAAGGGACAGATGAGCCATGTGCAGGCAAGACATAATTGATTCCAACTCTGTCAGTCTCAGGAGCACAAATTCCAGATAGATGCCCCAAAGGCTCCTGCTCCGTGCACTCCCAGAAAAAGCTCACTTGCGCAGGATCCTGTCCCCAATCAGTTGTCTTTTGTGAAAGAGATGGTGAGCACCCACTTAAACCGACGCCATCTTGCCTTCCTCCCCTTGTAACTAGAGTTTTAAATGTGTTCCATACTCTAGTGGATTGATACTGCTCATCCGTATAGTATATATTCACACTGATCTGCTAATGTATTTTTCTCACTGGGTTCCAATTACTCTACTAAAAAAAGGTTGCTTTCACTCACATTCTTCCGGATCTAAAGATTTCTACTCTCAAACTTCTGACATGATTACCATTTTGCTGCCATCTCATGGATTAACCATGGGGAGTTTCTTTTGTAAGTGTTCACACAGAAAGCAAAAATGTCAGAATGAACACATTCTTGCTTCAGTATTTCTTCAGAGTTTCTCCTTTTAATTCAAGTACAAATCAGGGTGATTGTGACACTTTTAAAATTTCCCAATGAGAGTTCACAAAACTAAATATGTTCTCTATGTACCAGGATTACTGATCTGTGAAGAAGTGTTAAGTCTCTCCTGCAATAGTTATGAAAAATGTGTAAGGACTAATGGATTATTTTCATTTCTATTTACTGAGTATCTGACATGTGAGAGACATTATCACAGGTAATTGACTTATATTATTTCATTTAATCATAATAACATTTCTGTGGTGGAGTATTATTTTCCCATTTTACAGTCATGGAAAGTGAGGCATAGAGAGGCTAAATAAATTTTCTCTAAATCTCACATCCAAATCTTTGAGTGAGTATACACTAAAATAGGTTTTCTTAATTAAATCTACACTGTAGAATTAGAACTACCTTTGGGAAAAACTAACAGAAAGTATGAACACAATATTTAAAACAATTATTTTTTCTTAAAGAAAAAGAAGCTAAGAGTCAGATAGTTTGGGGCTAGCACAGGACTACCAAAGCCATCAGGGTAAAAGTGTTTTCTGTCTTTCTGTTCCTTTATAACACTGAGAAGTAGTTTAGTGAGAGATTAAGAGCCCAGCACTGGAGTCACATATTCTGGTTTAACTTTCCATCTCCATCACAAAACTGTCATATGACCCTGAACAATTTATTGAATCCATTTTTGTTTGAATTTCTTCCTTTCAATAATAAGGATAATATTAGCACTTAACTAGCATTTTTTTTCATATTGAGGTGAATTTCATTTAGCATAAATTAACCATTTTTTCAGTGAACAATTTAGTGGCATTTAGTACATTCATAGTATTGTACATCCATCGCCATATTTATCTAGTTCTAAAACATTTTCTTAACCCAATAAGAAAACCTTGTACCTATTATGCAGTTATTCCCCTTTAGCCATGTCCCCCCCAGACTTTGCCAAACACCAATTTGCTTTCTGTCTCTATGGATTTTCATATTCAGAATATTTCATATGAGTGGAATCATAAAATATGTGAACTTTTTGTGCTTGGCTTCTTTTACTTAACATTATATTTTTGAGGTTCATCCACATTGCAGCATGTACTTCATTACTTTTTATGGTCTAATAATATCCCATTTCATGTATATACCACAATTTATTTATCTGTTCATCTATTGATGGACATTTGGGTTATTTTTAACTTTTCGCTATTGTGAATAGTATTACTATGAACCTTAGTGTACAGGCATATCTCATTTTATAGCATTTCACATTATTTTGCTTCACAGATATTGTGTCTTTTCAAATCATAGGTTTGTGGCAACCCTACAATGAGCAAGTATATCGGGCCATTTTTCCAACAGCATTTGCTCACTTCATGTCTATGTGTCACATTTTAATATTATGCAATATTTCAAATTTTTTTTTTGCTTCAATTTTTTGAAGGTTAAGGTTCATAGTTACATTCATTAATATTGAGGGCTTGACATATTGGTCTGTTTTATTTTATTAGGTGCTTCCTATATTTTTGAGAGATTCTTGCCCCTCTAAGTGAAAACATAGCAGGATTCCTCAGGATGGGAGTTTAACATTTTCTTGTTAACTGTGTGGGACTCAACCCACTTAGATAACATCCTATGACAAGATGAACACTTTCCTATTCCACAAAGGCATGCACCAGGTGCACCTTATCCCATATATCTCCCCACCCCCAACACCCTGCACAAGTAACCCTCCCCTGCCATATTTGCCAAAAGAATATTCCCATCATTGTAGTAAAATTGAAAATGAATGGTTACCATAGGTTCTGAGGGGAAGGGGTGGGAGAATAGATAGAAAATAGGGCATTGGAATTGATCTGCATGACCTTGCAATGACAGATAGAGGCCATTATACATTTTGTCAAAACCTATAATAGTGTACAGTGCAAAATGTAAACCATAATGTAAACCAATGACCATGGTTAGTAGCAATGTTTCAGTATTTGTTCATCAACTATAACAAATATACTATACTCATGTAAGATGTTATTAATAGGGGAACATGTGAAAAGGAGAGTGGTTGGGATATATGGGAATTCCTTATATTTTCTATGTAACTTTTCTGTAACCTAAAACTTCTTTGAAAAAAAGTGAAAAAAATAAAACACTGGGGAAACTTACAGAGGAAATTGTCACTGTAAATAAAAGATAACAGATCTTACAGTTAGGAAAGACACAATGCAAAAAAAAATTTTTATTTTATTTGTTTTGTATTTTTAATTTTTTTGGCTTTGTTTTTGGGGAAGCTTTGGATTGCAATCTTTTAAATTACTATTATTTCTGTTATTGTGATCTATGATAATTGATCTTTGATTTTATTTTAGTAACTGTTTCGGGGCACCACGGCTACACTTACATAAGATGGCAACATAATAAATGTTGTGTTTGATCTGACTACTCCACCAAATGGCTGTTCTCCCCATCTCTCTCCCTTTCCTCCGGTCTACATATTTCCTGAAATGCAACAATATTGAAATTAGGCCAATTAAGAATCCAACAATGGCCTCTATTTGTTCAAGTGAAAGGAAGAGTCACACATCTCTCACCTTAAACCAAAAGCTAGAAATGATAAATCTTAGTAATGAAGGTATGTCAACAGGACAAAAACTCGGCCTCTTAAACCAAGCAGTTAGCCGAATTGTGAATGTAAAGGAAGAGTTCTTGAAGGAAATTAAAAGGGCTACTCCAGTGAACACATGAATGATAAGAAAGCTAAACACTCTTTTTGCTGATGTGGAGTGATCTGGGTAGAAGTTCAAACCAGTCACAGCATCATCTTAAGCCAAAGCCAGAGCAAGGCCCTTTCTTCAATTCTATAAGGTGAACAGGAGAACCTGCAGAGGATGGTTCCTAAGGTTTAAAGAAAGAAGCCATCTGAGATAGTTAGGCTAATGTGTCAACTCAGCCAGGTAATTGTGCCCAGTTGTTTGATCAAGAGAGCACTTGGCTAATTGTAATACAAGGACATTTATGGACTTTAGTCATGAGTGAGTTTACTGCCTAGATGGCTGATTACATCTATGATTAACCAGGAGT
Organism: Cabassous unicinctus; assembly: GCA_029593785.1. NCBI lineage: Eukaryota > Metazoa > Chordata > Mammalia > Cingulata > Chlamyphoridae > Cabassous > Cabassous unicinctus. The sequence continues at coordinate 24,062 of JAQZBX010015971.1, forward strand.
TTGCCATCAGCAACGAGTGACATTTTATCCAATCAGTTGAATGCCTTAAAAGGGGAAGTGATTTCAGCATTCAGAGAGAATTTCCCAGCTTGTCTTTGGACAGCCAAGGTCTCTCAGAAACTCATCAAGGACCTTCATTGGACTTTCATCGGTGCCCGTGGTTTGCAGCCTGCCTGCGAATCTGGATTTATGCATCCTCACGGTCACGTGAGGAAATTTTATAAAATCTCATTCTATTTACAGCTATCTCCTGTTGATTCAGTTTCCCTAGAGAACCCTGACTAATACACCATCTTTATAACATAAAACTGTAAGCTGAAGTGCTATATTGAAGCTTCAGCAAGTTATCCACAAGGTAGCTAAGATAATTGGAGAATGTGACTACACTACACAGTAGACATTCAATGTAATCAAAATATCCTTATCGTGGAAGGAGGAGTCAATGTATGGCTTCAAAGCTTCAATGGACAGGATGACTCTCTTGGTAGTGGCTAATGCAGCTGATGAGTGTAAGTTTAACCAATGCTTATTTACCATTCCAAAAATCCTAGAGTCCATAAAAATGATGTTAAATATACTCTTCCTGTGCTCCAGAAATGGAACAACAAAGCTTAGATGACAGCACATCCGTTTACCACACGGTTTACCAATTATTTTAAGCCCACTGTTGAGACCTATGTGGCCACCACAGGTTCTGAGGCAAGGGAGAGGGAAGAATAGGTATAACATGGGGGCATTTTCAGGACATGGGAATTGTTCTTCATGACATTATAATGACAGATACAAGCCATTATACATTTTGTCAAAACCTATAAAAGTGTGCAGTGTAAAGTGTAAACTATAATGTAAACTATAGTCCATGGTTAGTAGAAATGCTTCAAAATCTGTTTATCAATTGTAACAAATGTGCCACACTAATAAAAAATGTTGTTAATAGGGGAAAATGTGAAGAGGGGGGTATATGGGAATCGCCTATATTTTTTATGTAACATTTATGTAAATTAAAGCCTCTTTAAAAATAAAAAATATATATGTTAATTTTAAAATATGACTGCTCTTTGACAATGCACCTGGTCACCCAAGAGCTCTGATGGAGGTGTACAATGTGATGAATGTTAATTTCATGTCTGCTAACAGAACATCTATTCTGCAGCCCATGAATCAAGGAGTGATTTTGACTTTCAAGACTTATTATTTAAAAAATACATTTCATAAGGCTATAGCTGCTATAGATAATGATTATCCTGACAGAACTGGGCAAAATAAATGGAAAACTTTCTGGAAAGGATTCATCATTCTAGATGTCATTTAGAACATTCTGATTCAACATTAACAAGAGTTTGGAAGAAGTTGATTTCAACCCTCATGGAAGACTTTTCAGGGTTCAAGTTTTCAGTGGAGGAAGTAACTGCAGAAGTGGTGTAAATAGCAAGATAAATGGAATTAGAAGTGAAGCCTAAAGATGTGGCTGAATTTTTGCCATCTCATGATAAAACTTTAACAGAGGAGGAGTTGCTTTTTATGGATGAACAGTGAAGGTGATTTCTGAGATGAAATCTACTCCAGGTGAATATTCTGTGAGAAATTACAGCAAAGGATTTAGTGTATTACATAAATTTAGCTGATAAAGCAGCAGGAGGATTTGAGAGGATTGCCTCCAATTTTGAAAGAAGTTCTACTGTGGGTAAAATGCTTTCAGAGTTGCAAACACAGAGAATTCACTCATGAAAGGAAGAGTCAATCAGTTTAGCAAACTTCACTGTTGTCTTATTTGAAGAAATTCCTGCAGCCACCCTGATCAGTCAGCAGCCATCAAAATCAAGGCAAGACTATCCACCAGCAAAAAGATTATGACTTGCTGAAGGCTCAGTTGATGTTTAGCATTTTTTAGCAATACAGTATTTTTAATTAAGTTATTTACATTGTTTTTATAGACACAATGCTTTTGCACACTTAATAGAATACAATATAATATAAACATACCTTTTATATTCAAAGAGGAATCAAAAAATTTGGATGACTCTTTTTACTGTGATACTTGTTCTATTGTGAACCCACAATATCTCCAAGATATGACTTTACGTGTATTTGTTTGAGTACCTGTTTGCAATTTTTTTGGATATATATTTAGGAATAGAATTTCTGGGTCATATGGTAATTCTATGTTTAATATTTTGAGAAAATGTCAAAATGATCTCCACAGTGACTGCACCATTTAAAATCCCCATTAACAATCTACAAGAGTTCCAATTTGTACACATCCTTGCCAACAATTGTTCTTTTCATGTAAATACCATCCTTGGGGATATGAAGTGGCATCTCTTTGTGGATTTGATTTTCATTACTCTAGTGAATATTGCTGTTGAACATCTTTTCATTTGGTTAATCATTTGTACATTTTCTTTGAAGATATTTCTTTTCAAGTCCTTTGCTCATTTTTAATTTGATTGTCTTTTTGTTGTTGAGTTGTAAGAAGTTTTTTATATTATACACTAGACCTGCATCACATACATGACTTGCAAATATTTTCTTGCATTCTGTAGGCTGCTTTTCACTTTTTAAATAATGTCCTTTGATGTACATGTTTTTAATTGTGATGAGCCCAGCTTATCTACTGTGGTCTATTTCAGGGCTATGGGGGATTTGGCTATGGAGAATTTAGGCAAGGCAAATATTTCTGATGGTTAAAGTGAGGCATACCAGTTTTTTGCCTTCTTTTTATGTTTGGTAACTTTCTTAATAGAGTAGGGGTACCCTTTTGAAATTTATTGGAGTCCCCTAGTATATGTCTAATTTAAGCCCTACTGTAAATTAAGAGATAGTAATTTACAAACTAGCGCATTTCAGCAGAATTTAAAGTTAATTTATTACTCATATTTTAGAGGACATAAGTCAATCAATGCCCCTTTATCTCTATATCAAATAAATTATTTCAGTAAATTTTTGTATTTCCAATTGGGTCAAATTGTGGATCTCCATTTCTGATTTTGCTTTTTTCCCCCCATATCCAGATTTTTTTATTTTGTTTTGTTTTGTTTTTAACCTTACTGGTTATACTTTGGGTGACAGGGAAGGGGTCAGGTATTGTCCTCTCTATCCTTCTCATATTTATACATTTCTTCCTCTAGAGCATCTCAAATCAGTATCATTAGGATTAGGGTCCTCGCCAGGTCAATGGTTGCTTCATACAGTTTAAGGATCCTGAGCTTAAATCCAGTTTGTATTGACCTCTCGTCTGTGTTCCAGGGGTGCCATGGGTATTTTTCTCTATAATCCTGAGAATCAGGATCTTTGCTGTAACAGAGGTATAAGTAGCAGCAGCAGCAAAGGCATTTTGTAAATCCTAGTGAGCCACTTAATTTTAGGAGCGTGGACCTCAACAAGTTACATGACTACTCTTCCTCCACCAGGAACCACTCAGTGGTCCTATCTTTTGCAAAGGGTACCAGTCTTTCCTTAGTGCTCTATAGAATGGAACCAATGCCTTGTTGAGACACACAACCAATGGGTCAGAGGGTAAGGGTCATTCCACTATCCTAGAGTTAGTCATGACTTATGCTGGAATCAAGACATGAAATTCAATCTTATATATGCAGATAGGTCCAGGCCAAGGCACCTGACCCAGAGCCACTTTACAGTCAATCCCATGACCATTTTCCTAAAGGCCGATTATTACAGCTTTCAGCTTAGGTCTTATAAATTTTTGACAGAGGCTTGGCTTGGCAAAACACAATAAATGCAGCAGAAAGCAGCACAACACAATTGGGTCTTTGCTTAGACATCTTGCTCACAGTGCCAATGGTTGTGGTCACTGCACGTTTATGAGATGGATCCCTCCATACTAATTTGGATTGGTAATTGAGTCTACTAATGCTAAGCAAACCAAGAGGGTATGGAAAGGTTTATTATTCAAACAATGAAGTTTTCTGGGGACAGTAAGGAAGGCTCCCAACCAGGTCCATAAAAAACTGGAGAGTGCAGAGAAAGAAACTAAATTGGCATTTCTTGTGGTTACGGGGTGGGATGAATTCCTGCATATCAAAAAGCCAGGGATTGTGTGGTTTGAACTTCTCAAAGGCACCAAAGGAGAGAGAAACTGAGATTGTTTATCACCTTGCCCAGATATGGGGCAAAGGGGAAGAAGCATTGGTGTGACCTGAAGCTCTCAGGAGTAAAATATAAAAATTTAGTCAAGTTCTTTACTATATTAACATATGTTAATTCCAACAATTGTTAAATCTTATTATTATCCTTAGTGTGTTAAATTTCATCTCATATTTATCACTCCATATTCACAAGATTGCTGCTACCCTTCTTGGTATCACACAAATATTCCTAACAGAAGGCAGGGGCAAAAACCCAAGTGGGCTTTTCCAGAAACTCTTACTACAGCTTTTACCTCTTAGATCTCATTGACTATGACTGGGTCACATGCTCACCCTTAGCTATGAGGAATACTGAGAATTCCAGTATATTTAGCTTTGAACAAAACGGGGTCTTTTTAGAAAAGAAGAGGGGAGTGGCTACTGGTAAACAGCTGACTAAAGCAGTGATGTTATTTTTGTTTCTTTGTGTAAAAATGTATGTGTACCCAGGACCTCCTGGTAAAATAAATAAAAATAAAACTAAAAAAAATGTATGTGCAATAGATTCCAATAGCCATAGATGTTGTGGATTGTTTTACTCTAGCACACTTACCCCATCTCCTGATGCGGAGAGTTGACAACTCTCATATGAGAGTTCATCTATCACATATGAATAGTTGAGGAACTTACAGTGATCACTGCTTTGAAAACATCTGTCTTCTCTTATATGTATAGAGGAAGGGAAGAGGTCAGTAGAAGAAGTACTGATTATGCTGAAATATCACTAAAATAACTTACAAGTGAGCATGCACTTTAAAAAAGAGAATATTGGATGGTTTTCTATGTAGGTTGTCAATTTAAAGGACAGAAATAAAAAGGTTAGACCCTGAATAGTGAGCATTGACTTGTTTCTGAATCTCTTTCAAACATAAATTTTCTTTCCCACCCATTCCAAAAGTTCAGATAATCGGTCACAGGAAATTTAAAAAAAAATCTCTCCAGTCATATAAGCAAATAGGGAGGAGAGGGAGAAGCAGTATATATTTTAAAGAGCCAGAAAAAAACCTGTTCACAATTGGATATCACAATTGGATATCTCAGTGCATTTCCTTTCTTACTTAAGAAACACAATCCCCGTGTAAAAGGAACCGAAGAAATTCAAGCTATTAAACACATGTTGTTTTCTCTGGGCTTCTGCATTGATTAATGCCCTGAGCTCACATAGCTGTAAAGTTATACTGATGTCCTCTTTAGACTGTGCCTCACATGACTATACTCAGAAAAAGAACAGAAAGGATTGTCAAGTGCAGGAGTAAATGAGATATCTCATTTGCATTGAAATATAGGGAGGACCAAAGAAAGGGCTGCTGCTTCTATGCCAAGTGTATTTCATCACTAAGAATATACTGATGATACAATGGAGCAGGGCAGACCACAATCATTTGCACGTAGCCTTGCTTTCTATAGTGTCTTCCTATACCTCTCATTTCAAAAACAAATGAAAAGAACTGAGCTCTTTTACACTCAGGAAATGACTAGTTTCCACTAGTAATTTTTATTTATTTATTTATTATTATTTTTTTGGTTTGCTGAGAACAAGATTTATCTACTGCTTTGGATTATTTTTTCTTGTTAGAGTAGCCACATGATTTAAGACAAATTTATAAATAAAATACCCCAAATTTACTATACTCTAAAAATATTTTGTCATCTATTCCCATAACAGGAAGTACAAAGGCAGTCAAATAAATTAAATCAGACATTCTTTACTACTTGGCTTAAAACATTTTTCACCATAGGCTACTGGTTATATGAAAAATTATTTAAAATTCATTTTGATTTCTGATGAAATGAAATAATGTGACCATTATTTATTTATTTATTTATTTATTTATTTATTTATTTTTGGTCAGGCCAATAAAAAAGAATTTATTGGGAAATGGGAGAAAGGAACAGAATTGCTGAGAAATGGGAGTGAAGGATGGAAATACCCACCAAGATTTGATGTGGGCTTCTCTAGGCAGACAGAGTGAGCTCTACCTTGTGTGGTCACCTTTTAAACTATTAATTTTTCCTCTCCCTTGCTAATGCTAAGAGGAGGGGCCCCAGCTGTTACTGGCTATCCCACCAATGGTGGGGGCCAATGGTGAGGACTGTTTGGCATATCCAGGGCCAAGGGAAGGCCCTGGAATAATGTGACTATATTTTAAAAATGGTTCAGGTGAATCATATTGGTAATGGAAACATTGCAGTAACAGGGAAATTTGTCCTTCCTTACCTATCACATTATCTAACCTAAAATTAATACATAAATGAAAAATCATTGACTATACATTTTTCTGCTTTAGAACTATAATGTTATAAACTTCATGGTTAAATCCATGAAATTAACAATTTTCTCAGTGTCCTAGATTTTTTAACAATGTGGGTGAATATTTCTGGAATCAGCAGAGAACCTTCCTTAGGCTAGACTACCACAAGCATGACACTTTAGAGAATGTACAACATTAGGTTTGCTTTTCAGACAATATTAGGTCTGAAAAGCAAAAAAATGTCCTTTCTCACCTGTTTCTCTTGCACTGCTGGATTCACTCTTGCTTGCTGGGATTGGGGCAGCCTAATTCCCATCCTGCTGAGTACAAGTCAGCCTTGTCTGCCCCTGCCCCGATTCTACACACACAGACATTTCACCAGTTAATTACTTCTCCTACTGAGTATGTTTCAGGAACTGTATCATTGCATATAATACCAATAGGTTATCATAAAGGAAGTGCTATTTAATGCCATTCATTATTAAAGAATATAGACTTAAATAGAAAAAAAGTCACAGAAGGAAACTTCCAGTAAAAAAAAAAAAAATCAGTTGTAAACTTTTAGTTCACGTCAACCCTTTCACAACATTATTTCATATAATCATAGGATTATTTTATACCATAGCACACACACACACAAATCCTTGAACTATTAGGAAATATTTAAAATCAGGTAGAAATTAAATTTCAACATTAACATTCTTAATTTCCTACTGCCTATAAATATTTTCTTACTAGTTAATTTATATATTTTATAATGAATTTTATTTTATCCCTTTTACTTCGCTTGATTCATTCATATACAAATTTCTCATCTTTAAATAAATTTCTTTTTCTTTGCAAAAGCAAACTGTAAAAAACTGTTTAAACTCACTACCTCCACTTCTTTAGCCTTTATTCATTCCTGACTATAAAACTGATTCTCTTAGTCTCACTTTCTCATCTCTAAAAGAGAAATTTTAATTATGGAAATTGCAAAGCTTCTGGCAGGGTAAAGGCCCTTTCATTAAGTGAGTAGTAAATAAATGATTTTTTATTTGAATTTTTGGAACTAACATTTAACACTGTTTACTTTTTACCTCCTATCTCACATCAGGAAACACTACACAGACAAAGAAGAATTTTTTAAACAGTTTTACTGTTGTTAAACTGTTTAGTGAGTGTTGCTTTAACTATCTTGTCAAAATAACTCTAAATTTTCAACACTGATTTATAGAGACTTAGCCAGACGTTTTTGCTTTGTGGGGTAGATCCTGCTTGACTAAAAATAAGACACCATAATAAGCAGACCATGAAGAACCATTTCTACTGGTGGAAAGAAGAAGAATCTGAGTTTAATTTCTTCCCACAAACTCACTGCATAATTCCCTATTGCTGCTGTAACAAATTATTACCAACTTAAAACAACACAAATGCACTATCTTATAGGATAGTAGCTCAGAATTCTGATGCAGGTCTCACTTAGCTAAAATCTTTAGCAAGACTGCGTTCCTTTCTGGAAACTCCTGGGGAGAATCTGTTTATGTCCCTTCTCCAGCTTCTTGAGGCTGCCTGCCTTCATTGGCTCCTGGCTCCCTTCCATCTTCAAAGCCAGAAACAGGAGTTGAGTCCTTCTCACGCAGAAATATCCCTCCTTTCCATCTCCCTCTTTCACTTTTAAGGACTCTTGTAATTATATTGGGCCCATGCTGATAATCCAGAATAATCTCCTTATTTTAGGGTCAGGTGATTAATTAATATAATTTCATTTGCTTCCTTAATTCAGAATTTTCAGGGATTCAGACTTAGACGTTTTAGACGGGGGTGTTATTCTGCCAACCACACTCACCAAATGATAATCACTTCTTAACTGAGTCAAGGGTTTGGAGACAGCCAAAGGAATCATTCCAGCTGACATCTCCCTACAGAAAGCTAGAGGAATAATAAATATATGTTCCCTCACTGTTAGATATATTGCAAAAACTGTTCAAATTCTTCTATCTCTGAATCCATTCCCATTCAATGAGTATTTACAGCTATACTTCTCAAAGGTTGAGTCTGGTTTCCCACTCCTTGAATCTTGGTAGGCTTAGGGATGGAATTTGAGCAGCAGAATGTAGCAAAAAGGAATAGAGCATCACTTTTGAGCCCAATTCTCAAGAGGTCCTTCAGGCTTTACACTCTCTCTCTCTCTTGCTTCTCTGACTTTTCTATGAGAATATGTCCAGGTTAATATGCTGGAGGCTGAGAGACCAGTGGGCCAGGCACACTCTCCCTGTCTATCCAGTTGAGAGCAAGGCACCTGCTAGATATGCAAGTATGCATTCTCAAGGCCAAAAGAATCACCCAGCCACGTCCAGTCTATTCCCCAAACCCAAAAGTAATGAGTTAAATAAATAAGTTACAGCTTTAAATCACTACATTTTATGGTGGTTGGTTACACAGCATTGTTGTGGCAATAGATTATTGATACACATCATATTAATAATGGTGTCTCTCTGAAATTTTCAAGCACCAGACAGTGTTATCTAATCATCCATGAAGAGACTTCCATTATTCATTCACATTCCACTTGTAGTTTACAATTAGCAAACTGGCTTCACTAGCTTAACCTTATTCTTCCCATCATCCCTGGTGGGAGATGGGTAGTCAAGTGCTTTTAGTTGACAGTTGAAATGTAGCTGAGAGAGGCTCAGCCCCTTGTTGAGGGCTCCCCAGATATTGGCTGAATCTGGTCAAGATTTTATTTTCCTAATTCCTCTTTTGGAGGCTCTAAATTAAATATATTGTTGATATTTACTATAAGTTAATAGTTATTTTATTCTTGGCTCCAATTTTGTCATCATTGTTAATATGTAATGCCTTAAACATTTTAAAGTTTGGAATTCAAATAATTCATAATATTATGTGAGTCTATATATATATATATTGCTGAAAATATTTGAATTTTAATAAAAACTAGAGTAATGCACTCTACATTCTAACATGAATTATTCTAATATGAATTATTGCCTTCACCATATATTTGATTTCATAAAAAATAAGTTTTTTATGCATAACTGTTAAGAACATTTGGTTAATGGAGAAATCAGAACTAGATTTTAATTAGGTCACTGTCAGTTAAGAACTGAGAGACACTGGGTTAAACTGATTACTTAATTTCAGGCATAGCCCATGCCTCATACTGTTATGATGAAGCATAAATTAAATGACGAATGGAAATGGTTATTACAGTGCCAATCACATAGTAAATGCTAAATTTACATTAATTAAAACAAGCAATGTTAACAAAATAAATAACAACAATGACAACAACAATAATAATAACCAACCTGTCATGGTTTGAGTTTTTTGTGGATCCCAGAAAATTATGTTCTTAAGCTAACCCACTCCTGTGTGTGTAAGTATAGTGTATGTGGGACCTTTAGGCTAGATTCAGTTAAGAGATCTTTTGATTAGATCACTTTCGATTAAATCACTTTAGGGCTTTGGTTGGACTACTTTAGTGAGGCATGACTGAAATATTTTTGAAATATTTAAAAACAAACAGAGGACTTGCTGGAGTCTTATATAAACAAAGGACTGAAAGCAGAAACACACAGAAAAAGAGAGCTGCCATTTTACCCTGCCATGTGAGAGAGGACTCCAGGATCACCTACAGCCACAGAAAGACAGCAACCCTGGGAGGCTGAGAAAGAGAAGAATGAGACTTGAATCAGCAGAGCAGCTAAAGCAGGAGCAATGAGGGAGGCCCAGAATACCAGCCATGAGATTATCCATATGCCTGATCACTCACAGCTGAGCTCAGGGAGAAAGAGCCTAGAGGAGAAGGCAGAGACTGGCTGCCATTTTGCCTTGCCTCTTGGCGGGACCCCAGCATCGCCAGTGGCTGAAATTTGGTGAGACAGCATTTCTGATGGTGTCTTAATGCAGACATTTTCACAACTATGAAAATGTAAGATTTCCTCCTGATAATTCTCATTATAAAAGTCAACTCATTTCTGGTATTTTTCTCTGGCAGTCCTAAACAAACACAACCTAACTGGTTTTTTTGTCTTTACATGTGGTTTTACCAGATTTTTTTTCCAGCAATATTTTACTTTTTTTTTTTCAGTTTAGACTAGACAAATACTAGTCTAAATAGAAAATTTACTAAATTTTCCATTATACATTGATTGCCAAAATGGTTCTATATCAATGATGGTTATTTGGGAAATTTTAATATAATTAAATATAATTCAACTTTTAAGTTTATTCAACTTTTATAACTTGAATAAATGATCTACAGAGCAATGGAGAAAGATAACAAAGACAAAAGAAGGCAACTGGAATTTTGAATAATATCATATCCTGTAGAGCTGCACTGTCCTAGGTTTGAGTTATAATTCTAACACCCACTACCTCTTGACACTGGGCAAATTCTCTAGCCTCTATATGACTTAAGTTTCTGTCTCTGTGATATAAGGCTAATGATAATGGCATCTCTCTCATGGAATTATGAAGCTTATTTGAGTTAATAATAGTTAATTGCTTCCCACACAATAAATTCTGTGTAATTGTAAAATAAAGCAGTTCTTTCTCTCAGATTCCAAAATTGGAGTGGAGAATTACAACAACACAAAAAGCAAAGTTACTCTTTCTTCTGCTTTTGATGGAAAAAAAGATTAACACAAGGGAATCAACATGTAAAAATACAGGAGGGTGTTCAGTTAATAAAATTAGGGAATTAGAGTCTAATTATGAGGGGAAAATGGAAGTGCCTACTTATTTGCATATCCCTATAACTATGTTTCCATTCTTTTTAATATTGAACTACTCTGTATAAAGATCAATCTTACTTTGAGGCCTTCCCCCTCAAAAAAAAAAACCTGATAAAAGGCATCAGTGGACAAAAATGCCTTCTCTGATATGTGCATCTCTTTACTCAGCGTAAACAGCTTGAAAAATATTTCAATGTTTCTTCTCAAAATTCTGTTTGGCTGGATTTTACCATCCTTTATTCCTCAACTAACCAAGTCTCTGTCCTGAACTCTCTTCAATCTCCTTACCTCTTTTCTTTTTCTACTTCATTGTCTTTCCTCATTATCTCAGAAATAATATTCTTCGACTCATAGCATTTATCCTTTGCTCATAAATTGAGGCCAAAGTATTTCTTTAAACAAAACAAAGCTCCCATAAATAGAACCTCTGGTGAATACTGTGTTCTCTATCTCATTGCAAGTACGCATTTAATTAAAAACATATGTGTGTGTGTGTGTGTGTGTGTGTGTGTGTATACATATTATCTTAACTTCAAATATTCAAAGAAAAACCGTGCACTGCTCAAAAACTTATTGTCATCAATCATGACTTAAAAGCTGATGCTTTTAAGGACAACCTTTTAAATATGGAAATGGATATATGATTATAAAATTGCTACATAGGTCTCTAAGATATTTGACTCTATGTTCTGGATTTTAAAGCCAATAAAACACGTTCAAATTTCCTTGCATTATATTTTCTCATTTCTTTGAATTTTAAACGTCTCTCCTATTGCAACAAAGTTTAAAAATTACCAACTATATACGAATTCAAGGTGAAGTAGTGAGGTAAAATCACAAAGAAGAAATAGGATCTTAAAAGAGGAGAGATTAAAGAAAGATAAAGGCAGTCTCTGAATGACTGTTAATAGTAAAGTTTAAACAACCTCTGAATTCCCAGGAAGCATCATTTTGAGGGATAATTTGGTAAGAAAAATTTGCACGAACTTTATTATGTTATTTTAAGCTATTTTTCTCCCTGGGAGGGTAAAAATCAAAGTAAAGTACAATACTTTAAGATCCTTTTACTCAGCTTCAAGTAAAAGAATACACTTATCTAACATTGGTTGGACTATTGATATATTTATAAAAGCCCAAGACAAAATTCCAGAAGCTATTTTGTCAAAAAAAAGCATGCAGTATTTTTGATGTTTTAAAGTTATGTTCATATTCGGAACCTATACATATAGTTATAGGATAGGCTTTATATAAAAATTGTACCAAGAACTGAATTACCTCATTGTTTGGATATTCAAAGTGTTTATTAGCTATTCATTACAAATATTTTCACTGGACTAATAGCAACAGAATTTAAATGTCAGAATTGTAGTCAAGTTAAGTGAAATAAACTAAAGTAGCTCTTGATCAAAGTATCCCTGGTTGAAATTACCATGTCTTTTAAGAATTGAAATTAACTTCACTTGCCAGAGTGGTAGCATAGGCAAAGGAAACCAGGTGCTTTCATGAGAAAGCAAACACCAGAAAATAAGGGCAGGCAAAACAACAACAACAACAAAAATGACAAAAGCAATAAGACTTCAGTTCTAGGACAAAGACATTAGAAAAAGAGAAAAGAGAAATAGGAACGACAAGAAAGAATTTCATTCTGAAAACACATCGTTTTATCATTTCGAGACAGACTTACAAAGATTAATGTCCTAGTTCCAAAAGACGTGACTATGAATCAGAGGGCAAGGTGAAGGCAGGTAAATGGATACTACCACATTAGAATGAATTAATGAATGGATGGTCCAAGTGTTTCTTTTTCCTGTAACTA